>JANHGN010001526.1:25757-54934 GCA_024605025.1 Megaceryle maxima | reverse complement strand
AGAGCAGGAGACTCCACAGCCTCTCTGGGCAGCCTGGGCCAGGCTCTGTCACTCTCACAGGGAAGAAGTTTTTCCTCATGTTGAGGAGGAACTTCTTGCATTTCACCTTGCTACCATCACCCCTTGTCCCAGGGCACCACTGAAAAGAGATGGTTGTGTGGTGGCCTTTCTCAGTTCCCCATCCTCACGCCGGTGGCTCACTCTCTGCCTCCCTTTTGTCACTGCACATTTCCTAATGAAGACACTGATTTTTTGTTATAAATACTGTCATGAAATGTTTCCTGTGTGACTTGCTAACTGAGACTGGGTTGCCAGCTGGTACTTTTTACCCAAAAGAGTTTTACCCTACTCAGAGGTTAGGATTGGAGAATACACTTGTAATACTTCACAAATTTCAGTCAGAAAAAGATTTTAATTCTGAAGTTTTATAGACAGGGAAGCTGACCAAAAAAAATACCAGTGAAAATCAACACTGTTAAGAAAAACAAGCAGGTTTGGTACTGATGTTAGTATAGGATGAACTTAATTCTTTCCCCAGCCTTTACTGCATGATCATTTTCTACTGAATTGAATGTAACTAGATTTCTCTATTTTTTTTCTTGCCTTAGAGAAGTTATTTTCAATGAGTTGGAAAGTTGCGAGCAAAATAAATTCCAAAGTCTAGTAACCAGCTGACAGGTTTTTAATTTATAGAACTTTATTGAAATGTGCATTTCTTGCCAGTTAACTTTATATAGAGTTGTTACTCTGTGTTAGGGTTTGGAACGTAATGAAGAAAATGAATATGGGGAATTGTTTTAGCTGTGAAGGAACTTTTCCATCGTGTGCTTTTAATCAAGTCATAAAGAGACTAGAAATATGACTGTGCTGAAAGGAGTGTTGGTTAAACCTACATAAAACCCCATCTCCATCGCTGCTGGGTCTCATCCCCTGCCGAATTATCCCCGCTGCCAATGGCAGAGCGCAGGGAGCATCTCCCCTCTTCCCGAGGTGCGGAGCCGGGGCATTTGTACATCCCCGTGCCTGGGTTTTGAAGGGGGAGCCAGTGCCACACTGGGCTCCCCAGGTGCCAGGCAGGGGAGCCCCGGGGAGCCAGCATGGTCGTGTTTCGACCGCTTTGTGAGCTTCCTCCCTCTGCATCGGGCTCCTTGCAGGAAGCGTCGAGGCCGGCGCGGGCATCACAGCTACGGGACGGTGACAGCAGGCGAGCAGCAATGTGCACTCTGGGTCTCTGTGTTTTCATTGCAGCCAGGCAGCGAACTGGATAACTTGGAGGAGATTCTGGATGACCTGCAGAACAGCCAGTTACCGCAGCTTTTCCCAGACAGCCGCCCAGGCGCGCCAGCGGGCTCGGTCGACAAGCAAGCCATCATCAATGACCTCATGCAGCTCACCAGTGACAGCAGCCCCGGCACGGCTGTGGCCACCCAGAAACCAGCAATGAGGATTTCACAGAGCAGTGAGTCCACCTTCTGTGCGTGTGTAGGCCAAGCTTGTGAAGCCCCAAAAGGGGCCCTCATGGTGCCCCTGCGTCGACTGGAGAGGAGCTGGGGAGCTCCTCGTCCTGGTCTGATCCTGCCTAATGACACAGCCAGGAAGGTTCTTGTCCTGGTCTGATCTTGTGTGATGACCTAGCCAGAGAGCTCCTTGTCCTGGTCTGATCTTGCGTGATGACATAGCTGGCCCTGGTCTGGTCTTGCATGATGACACAGCGCCATCTGCGGTCACCCCATTTCGAGACACACGTGGAGGTGATGTCCAGTTCACACAGCAGTGCTGTGAAGTGGTGCCCTCTGAGGAGCTTTAAGGACTTCCCTCAAAATAAATGGACCGTCCCCAGCTGTGGTCATAGGTCATGCTGCTGTGGCTTTGGCACAGAGGGCAGTTCTTTCAGTGACAGGGATGAGAGAGGCTTTCTAAGGGTGAAGGAGAGTCTTCTGAAACCACGAGATTAATGGAAAGATGTACGATTAAGAGGAATGGCCAAGTTTAATTTGAAATTGTGGCTTTTAATTGAGTCACTTCCAGCTGACAGTGTTCTTTAACTTTATTCATTAACTTGCGAATCAGCACTGAAACATTGGTCTGCCACCACAGAATCATGGAAAGCGAGCAAGACAGAAGTCTTATCAGCTATGAATGTTGAAGGAAATAGCATTAAAAGCCACTGCTTTGGTTTTTTTCTCCACTGGCCAGGATGGCAGCATCTATTTACTTCATTAAATGTCCCCTGTGTCCAGCAGACAGGGGCACAGATGTAGCGAGTGCCCCCTGTGCACACAGAAAGTCAGTGTAGAATGAACATCAAATCACGCGCAGTTCCAGAAAGGGGTTAGAAAGGTTACTTTTTTTTCTTTTCTAAAGCAATAACCAGCTTTCATTTTAGACCTTTTGCATGAAAATACTTAAAATATTTTTAGCTGTTTTTTCTTTTTTTAAAAAAAGGGACTTGAAAGCTGCTAGATTTGCCAAATTGCTGGAGTTTGTTGTGTGGGGACAGGTCACCTCCTTCTGTCCCACGCCGACTGGGAGCAGAATGTGTGAGCTGAGCACCACCACATCTGGGCAGCTGTGGTGCTAGTGTGTGCTGCATTTCCAGCTCTCCTTTCTGTAGGATGGGTGGGTGCTGGCAAAGGCACCATGTAAGAACTTACTCAGCGGTGTGATTTTTCAAACTGCTCTGAAACTGTCACTGGAGTTTGGTTTTGGTTCCATCCTCTGACTTTAAGATGCCCCTAAGCTCAGGGAAGGGATTTTTGTCTCATCAGTAAGTTTTGTTTGCTTGTCTGAACAGACAGTTGAGACAAAATTTTGCTGTCGTGGTTGGGAATTAGGTGTACCTGATGTGATGCATTTCCTATACACGCATCTAAGCAAATTCACCTGGCAGAGAGCTTATATTAAAAAAAGGAGTAAATGCAGTCAGCTCCTGTAGCCTGGTTTTATAAGAGGGAAGGTCAGACACCTTTCTAGGAAGATGTTTCTGTACTGCTTAACAAGCTTAAGAAACATCACCTAAGTCCTCAACTGCAAAAGTGTCTCCATTTTGATCTAAAACAAGAAAGAAATTCTTTAACTTCATTGTAACGCGGTGAATATAAAAGCACCAAAGTGGCTTTGAGGATGTCGTTGGATCAGAGGCTCTCCTGGGGGAAGCCACCAGGAAGTATCGCAAGTAATAATTTCACCAAAAATGTTTAATGTCCTTGTATGCATTGTGTCGGTACGACTGGAAGTGGAGCCACGGGAACAGGGTCAGTGCTTGATTTGGGTTTGAGAACTCGTGCGCACAGGGGATGCTTGTGAGCGCTGGCATGATGCCCAGGGCCCAGCTGAGCCTGGTGCTGGCCAGTGGTGAGCTGACGCTCGCTGCTCTGCGCTGCTCTGCGGTTCGCGCTGCAGAGCCCGGGTCAGAGGGCACGAAACACCTCAACAGAAGGAAGCTGCTATAGAAGGGTGACAGTGACCAGCAGGCGTGGTTCTGTTTACCAGAATATTACGGTGGCACAGCTCTAACTGCTTAGTTCTTGTTGCTGAATCATGGAAGCATTTATTTTTATTAATGACAGAAAATGTAAAACTAAATATTGAAGAGGGAGATGTCAAAATGGGGCTACAGGATCTGATACAGACTCTATCTGTCCTTAATTTTGGTAACTTCTTCAGGAGCACAGCTTATGCTGGAAAACTTTCCAAATGGAGATAATTCCTAATGATCTGCCTCAGGATGACATCTGCATGCAATTACCGCCCTACTCCATATAAGATTAATTGGCAGCAGTATGCACAGCACACAGTGGTATATTTTGCTGTAGTGGGTCTTCTGTCAGCTGGATTGCATCATTCAAAGTTTTTTTAATATATGTCATATCTGTTTTAGTGTCAGAATGTTCCATTTTGAAATTTCCATACAAATGTCAAGCGGGGCTGTTTGTTAGACAGATATGGAGTGGGTAAATTGTTCACCATTAAATAGCTCAGCCCGAGAGCCTTAAAGGGTGTTTGCTTGTTTTTTGGTTTTTTTTTTTTTTTACAAGTAAAGTTTCCATTCTTGTAACTTCACTTTGTTTTTCTATGCTCCTCCTGTCTAGCTTTTAATAACCCACGAGCAGGGCAACTGGGCAGGTTGTTACCAAACCAGAATTTACCACTTGACATCACGCTGCAGAACCCAGCAGGTGCAGGAACGTTCCCCCCCATCCGAGCAAGCAGCCCCTATTCGGTGATACCTCAGCCGGGACTGATGGGCAGGAACGAAGGGATGATAGGAAGTCAAGGAGCTTTAGGCAGCAGCAGCACAGGTAAGATGACTTTCTGTATTTTTAAATATATTTGAGTGACAGGCTATGACAAATGCAACTTCATGTTGGGGTTATTGTAAGTGCAGGTTATTGAAAGTACTTTCTAAAAGTCTGGGGAAAATCATGTTTCACGGGCTGTTATTTTTTAAGGTATTTACTTTGGACTTATCTTTCTGCATATTTTTAGTCCTGCTCTTTACGCACTGCTTTTCACCTACCCAAAAACTTCTAGATGAGCATGGCATATTTGCAGTTAGTCTGTTCACATCAGTGTTCCAGATTCAGCTGAGGCTTAGACAGATAAAGATCCCCTCTTCCTGCCTCAGGAACACAAATGAATGAACTGCTTCTCTGCAGGGGTCTTTCTTTCAAAACAAAATTGTGGGCGATACCGTTGCCCTTGTGATGTGTATCTAGGGACCTTGCTTTTGCCCTTGGTTATCCTGTCTTTATTAGCCTTATTTCTCATTTTAAATTAAGGAAATGCTAACGTTTCCATCATTCACCACAACATAAACATTTCTGGGAACCGTCGGATGTTGTGGATTATGCCTGATCGGAGGGCATCGGTTCCTTCGTGTTGCCCTGACTAATACTGTATGAAGATACCACAGGGTGGGTCACAGGAAAAGCCTGATTGACTTAATTCCACTGGTCCGTAGCCCGAGACTGTCCAAGTGCTCAACTACCACTGAGAACTCTGAGTAAATAAGTGGGTATTGTGTGAGTCCTTTCAGCTGGCTGTACTCACTGTCAACATTTCATATTTAGTTGCATCAGCGTTAAAAAAGACATGTTGCCAGACTCTGAAATAGCCTATTTAAGCAGCTTAGAGGTCGACTTGAAGTCTTTCAAGTTTCCTGTCACTTTCATGTTCTGTGTACATATTAGAGGATGTTATTCATCGTGAGTACACAGGGTAAGGAGGATTGTCTGTGTTCCTACTGCCTGCTCTAGCATGCCATGCATTTCAGCTGGTAGAACATGTACACAAATAGAACAAACCTGAGGACGTAACACCGGGGCAGATTTGGTGCAGCAGCTGAAACAATGGTTGTGTATCACCAAACAATGGTAACCTATCACCAAACAATGGTAACCTATCACCAAACAGTGGAACTGAGTTGTGATTACTTGTGTGGTTTGTAGTACTCACTTAACAGGTGTTGCAAAATGCAGCTGGAGGAACGAGTAGTACAGTCTGAAATCAGTGTTTTGTCTGCTCTCTTGACTGTAGAAAATGAAAAGGTATGAATGCTGTGAATGCACGACTTTGGGTTTGGGGGATTTTTGCACTGAGGTTTGGGTGGGGTTTTTTTTGGCTGCTGTCAGAGTGTAGTAGTCTATATATTCCAAGTGTAAATAAATGGTATCAGTTGTTTACAGTAGATGTAGGAGGACTTCCCCTAAAGTAACGGTAATGAACTTCAGCATCTATCGGAAAGTTCCTGTGAGTAATTTCCCTGCACTGTGTACTGGTTCGAGATGATCGGCGTGAGCCTTGAAGCTAAGAAGGCTCTGGGCTTTGAATGAAAGGACTTACCAAAAGATGTCCACAGAACACGAGCTTAAATTCAGTCCTTCTCTTTGTCAGCATGCGCAGTGGTGACACGTTGCTGCTCAGGTCTTGCTCCTGGCTGGGAAAGCAGAGCCCCAACGCAGCCGCGATCAGCCAAGGCGATTCGTTTCCTGAGGAAGGAAGCCAGGGCTGTACGCACGCCCGCGGCACCTGTCGCAGGCTGCACGTGGGAACGCTTGCTCCGAACAGCGTTTCGGAAACAATAAAAGGATCTTCCTCCTGTTAAATGTCTGATAATCTCCAGTCCCCCAGCTAGGCAGCGCAAGGCATCGTTCTGCAGCTTGGCACGTCAGGACGGGCGGTTGGGGTGCAGTGTGCTTCGAGCGTTTTCCTGGCTAAAAACGCAGCTCGTTGGGCAGTCGTGATGCCGAGGCTGTTCTGAGTCACGTGCTGGCACCTGAGTCTGTTTGGCTTTTGTGCAGGAATGATCGGTGGCAGTGCCCCTCGGCCCACCATGGCCTCCGGAGACTGGGGAGGCCAGGCTACCGCTGCCAGGGTGACCTGCGCGCCCGCCGCCGGGGCCATGAGCAGACCGGTGCAAGCAGGCATGGTCCGCAACCCCACGGCCAGCATCCCCCTCCGACCCGGCAGCCAGCCCGGCCCGCGGCAGATGCTTCCAGCACAGGTCATGAACATGGGTAAGTCAGGACGCTGCAGAGTTCTGCCTTCAGAACACACTAGATTGTCAAAGATGAAACAGAAAACAAACAAACAAACAAACAAAAGACTCAACTCAATTCTAGATTTGATAAGAACCATATTCCACAGTGAAAATTCCCTGTGGAAGTGGGAAGGGAAGTGTGTAAAACACTTAACATCTAATGCATGGGTTGAAAGGGACAGTTCCTGCTCCTCTGCAGCTCCACAGCGGTGTGGCCAAGAAAGAGGATGTGAAGTTGAGCCTGTTCATTAAAGATTGGGGTTCTTTAAGAGGAAGTGCTGGGAACGTTATCATTGTTCTTGGTCTCCTTTAAAGCAAGTACTTTATGGTGTTGCCTCTAATACTGTCCTTTTCTTACACTTACATCACTAATTTTCGCATCTGGGACATCATATCTGGTATTTTATGGTTTTGAGTCACTTTCAGAGTTCTCGTGTTACCTTCTCAAATTTTAATTTTAACCAAAAAATGATTATGCTTTTAAGTGTAATGTTACTGAAGTCTTAATAATTTTGTTTGCATTTTCTGTAACATCGATAATTCAGTAGAAAGAACACAGAAGGAGGTTCTTTCACAGAAGTCATGTGGATGTCTTCCCTTGCTCAGGGCCATCCGAGTTGGAGATGAACATAGGAGGAGCTCAGTATAGCCAGCAGCAGGCGCCTCCGAATCAGACCGCGCCGTGGCCAGACAGCATCTTGCCTATAGATCAGGCAACTTTTGGTAACCAGAACAGGTGAGTCTCAGGGTCACGTCAAAACACAGAGGGATTTTACAGGCCTGTGTTTTATATACATCATGGGAACAAAGTTCTGCATAAAATGCTTGCCTAATGTACATCTGATTGGTAAGTATTTTATGGTCATGAAATGTATAGATAGATGTTCTGGTAATACCTGTAAATGCTCTCTCTGCCATTTTACATGCTGGAGGAAGGGGACGCTGCCAGTGCTTCAGGTGGTTGCTCTGTTTTCGCCCCTCGAGCATTAACGTGGGGATGAGTCTGAGTTTGCTCTTACTGCTAGCAATTGTGTTTCCCACGACACGTGGCTAAGTGCCAGCGCCTGTGTAGCTGTAACAGCACTGCCTCTTCCCGCAGCGTTGTAAGCAGGGCAGGACATGGTTAATTTCTGCTGTGTTTGGGGGTTTTTAATCGACCTAAATTCTGTAAAAGGTGAGAAAGGAAAGATGAAGTGCAGGGGAGGTGCCTCCCCCTGAAGTCAGCTCCTTCCGGGGTAACCAGTACTACAGTTCGATCGCAGCTCACTGCCTCGTACGTCATGTCTTCGCTCTCTTCCTTGTTAAGACTTCTAAATAATGCCAAAGCTATCAAAAGCAGTTTACGCTTCCTAAGAAAGAGCAATGCCTTCTCCAAAAGGTTCGCAGCGTACACTAGGGAAACTGCGTGTATCTGTATGGACTGTGTGAGGGATACAAAATGGACAAGCAAGGGGAAAACCTTGAAATACTTGGAAGCGCAAAGTTGGGATATTTTTTGGTAGTAAATGGGGGGAGCACTAAAAAAGAAAATTAAGAGGAAGAAGGTGGAAAAAAGTGTGTGTGAAGAAAGGTTAATCTCTGACTACATTCCTTTAATGTTCATTATGAAAGGATATCCAAAAATATTGCCTGTAAACTTAAGTGTGGCATTTTATCTGTTATATTTCATGCTTTTCAAGATGTTTTCTGGTGCTAATTCTCCCCAGTTAGGGTGTCCATGTGCCAAACTTAATTATTCACTGAAAAAATGACACTGTAAAATAAAGGACAGGGCCGTGTTCGGTCAGCAAGCCAGGCAGATGATTTTTCCATTTTATTACATTTGCATTTCTCCTGATTTCCCTAGACTTGAAAATGGTGGGAAAACCTCCCATTGAGTTGCATCTGAAAGTAACCGTATTTTGATCACTTACACCCGAGCAGAGATGACGAGTTGCTTGGTGCTGCCACTTCTTTTTTTTATTAATCCCTGGGATTTGTATTTTTATAATCCAATTATCATCATGAGTATGAAATTAGATAAAAGTTAAATTGTGAGTAAAAATAATTATTTGAGAGAAAAAATAAACATTGTCATTGTGATATATAAAAGAAATGGGGAAAAAAACCAAAGGAATTGTAATTGTTTAACACACAGAATTGAATAAATGTTTTATACTTTTTCTTACCGTCCGTGCTCACGCCTATTTACAGTTTGAGGGAGGATTTCTAGTTAGCCTCATCAATTATTTTTCCAGATCATAGATCCCTTCTTATAAGTCATCTTTAAAGTTTGCAAGCAATTTGATTCAAAGGATTTTTATTTTTTTTCCTCTTCCCTTTTACTGATTTATAATTTCATCTGTGAGAGCTATAGAAACTTCTCTGTATACGACTGATTAACACTTGTGATGTTTTAAAGGTACGTCACACATATCCTTGGCTTTATTTTTTACAGCCCAGGATTTAATTAAAAAGAACATGTTTTTGTTCTGCCATCCTCTGGTTCTTTAGGTGCACAGCCCGACGATGCAGCTCATTCCTTCTGCTTGGCTTTGACATCAAGATTAGACTTCCATGGCAACCATAGATCTCATTATGGAAACCAAATACACAAACATGTTTCTTTGTTTCTCCAAACAGACATGTAAAAGGGGTTCACATATAGCTCTGTTTCCTCCCTCTGTGTGCGACAGCTTTTGTTGTCCCTGAGTCATTATCTGGGGTGAGATTCTGCCACGATGTGCAGAGAGTAGCTGCCTGTGCTGCAGAGTGCTTTGCTCGCTCTATTTTCTATTGTAGTCTCGTGGTATTGTGCGTGACGCGGGGCTCGTGTGTGAATGGCGAAACAAAAATCTGTCCTTTGGCTGCAGATAAGCTGGTATTTCAGAATTCATTTGTTTCTCAGTAAGTTTTGCACTTTGGGTTTGGAATAAAACTTAATTCTGCCTTTGTAACTGTGAGCGTGCTTTGCATACAGCTGCAGGGTGAGGTGAGCAGGATCTCTAGAGCCAGCACGCTTGGCCTGGCAGCATCCAAATTCTTGCTGACACCCTTCTGAGGCATGTTACCACGTGCACAAACTGGTACCTGAGCACGCAGATCCACCAGGCAGGCTGAGCTGATGCTGTGTTTTGCTGCAGACGAGAAGGGAATGCCGTTTTCTTCCCTCTCCCTTGTGCTTCTGGGCAGCTCTTCCAGATGTTTGGCTTGTGCGAGCTGAGACAGTCCTCGGAGCCCTGGGTGACCTCTCCAGCTTACTTAGTGTGATACCAAACCAATTAAGATGAGCATCTGTGGAAATCAGTTCTTCTACTACTTGTGGTAGTGTGCTCAATCTAACATCTCAGAGTCACAATTACAATTAGCTAGAAAGAAATTGTTCAGCCTTCTGCGTTCTGTGGCTCTGTTCTGTGCTGGCCTCTGTGATACGGAATCGGCTCCGGAGCACCCCTGTGGTGTGCTGCACACCAGCTGGGTTCCCCCTGCTCTCAGGGCCTCAACAGACATTAACCAGCAATTTAGTTACTTCTGTGTGTAACACAACTTTCATCCAGAATAGTTTTCTAAACAAAATTGGCAGTGATTAAAATAATTTCTGTCTCCACTTGTTAGTTCAGTTGGAGCACTAATCCCATGCCATTATTTCCCGTGTCTCGGCAGCTGTTTACCGACACCGTGTTCGTGTTTTCACAGGCAACCGTTTGGCAGTTCACCAGATGATCTCTTGTGTAATCATCCTTCATCAGAGTCGCCAAGCGATGAGGGTGCTCTCCTGGATCAGCTTTACATGGCATTAAGGAATTTTGATGGTTTAGAAGAAATCGACAGGGCTCTGGGAATACCAGAGCTGGTCAGCCAGGTATGCTGGACGATGTCTTGCAGGTCATGGGCGTTGTGTTTAACAGGTGTGCTGTCAGGTGGAGCTGAAAGGTGTGTTGTGGAAGGGGATTATAAAACACTTCTTGCACACTAGGACAGAGTTATGCATTTTGATGGAGTCCATCTAACAGCTCAGGGTCACCTGAAAAGCTTCCTTCAGCCCCAGGTTCAGTCTCGCTGCTCCCCCCCGCCGTGCTCATCCAGCTCTCCTGCCTCTGACCATGCTGAGCCGCTGCGCTTTACGCGACTAACCTGGCCAAATCCAAAGCATGAGCAGGCTTCTGCCGATCTGCTCCTCAGAGGAGCAGCTCTGGGTGGGAGGAAGGTAAGGTCACGGCCAGCAACAGGGTACAGGAAAGAAGGAAAATGATACGTGAAGACCTAGGAGCAGAGGAGCGAGATCAAGACCTTTGTGCGATGGGGGCAGAAGCTTTTGCGTGAGCAAACCTGTAACGTGTCATTTCACCCACAGTTTTTCTATTAGTTAATTAACCTGTGTTAAGTTTCACCCGAAATCAGCTGATTTCATTCCACTTGATTTTTTTTTTTTTAATTACAAACATGCTTCCTAAACTTTGCATCATGAATTCATTCTATTCTTTACCATATTTTTCCCCCCACAGTTATTTTTCATTAGCTTCCAGCTGGTTCTTGTCCATTTCAGACTTACATGATGCAAAAAAGTGTGGTTAAAAAAAAAATTAAAAATTACGGGGAAAAGTTAGCACTTGATGTTTCTGGCATCAAAATCTTACTTCCAAAAGCAGCTCTGTGTGTCTCTGTGTTAGTATCATCTGACAAGCCTGGAACACCTATTTCATTTCCCAGCATGTATCAGTGTCCTCAGCATAACTTCTGAACTAGCTCTGCATTTTGGATACAAAGTAGGACCAGTGAGATCCTGCTTTGGAGGTGAGAAAACTCATCCCCAAACCTATTCAGTACGACACCGAACTCAGGGAGGCGTTAAACTGGAGACAGAATGTATTGCTGAACCTCAGCTCTGCAGTGTGAAACTTTCATGCAGTGTGGCACAGCTTTTGGAATACCACCTCCAAAAAAAATACCAATGATGTTTCATTTCAAACTGAGCGGTAAATTTCTTTCTACTTAAATTTTATCTCAGTGGAAACAGTTAAAGAATTTCACAGATAAGAGGACAGTTGCATTTTAGAACCTGTTTCTAAAATATCCATCAAACATTTTATAGGAGCTTAAAGTCTTTCTTTCATGAGGGCACTGAAATTTGTATTAATTTGATTTCCAAGGTCAGTGTGGAATAAGCTATAAAATTATTCTGTCTAGAGCAAGTTTTAGGGGAGTATCTGGAATGGAGTTTAGAATTGGGTTATATTTTTTTTATGCTAATGGATAATCAGTTAGTGTGAAAGTGCCCTGAAAGAATGAGGCACTCTGTTCACATTAGCTTTTGTAAAAGTTTCAGGCATCTTTATCTGAAGTCATTACTTTGTTTAAATGATACTGATAAAAATCTATTTTCTGAGCCTTATTCATTTGTAACATCTTTCAATTTATCTCAGATTCAATGGCAAAAAATGTACCAGCATCACTTCATTTGCAGGTTTTCATACATCATTTGTGATTTCAGGCTTTTCTTCCCTAGCAGAATGATACAGTGACTGTGTTAAGAACGTGGCAAAGACTGTGGGTCTTTGCTTTAAAAAAACCCAAGAAACGAGAGGAGAGGAGGAATTTGTCTCCATGAATGTGTTTTGACGCTCAATAAGACAATTCTAGTTAATTTTACGCTTTATATTTACGTAAAGGAAATGTATGTACTTCTGCGTGTGAAAGCCCTCCCGTGCTGGGAGGGTGGTTTGCGGGGTGGCTGCGTTAGTCTCACGGAGCCCCGAGAGCAGCCGTGTCCCGCCAACCGCCGCTCGCGTGTCTCTGCAGAGCCAGGCCGTGGACCCCGAGGCGTTCCCCAGCCAGGAGCCCAGCCTGCTGATGGAGCAGAAGGCGCCGGTGTTCTCCCAGCAGTATGCGGCGCAGGCTCCCCTGGCACAGGGCAGCTACGCGCCCCTGCCCGAGCCCGGCTTCCACCCCATGGGGCAGCGCCCGGGCTACGCCGCCGCCCTGCGCATGCAGCCACGGCCGGGGCTCCGGCCCACGGGCATCGTCCAGAGCCAGCCCAACCAGCTGCGGCTCCAGCTGCAGCACCGGCTCCAGGCACAGCAGGTGCGTCCGTCCGGCTGCCCCCGGCCCCGCTCCCACCTCTCCGAGGCAGCACGGGAGGAACCCCAGTGTGGCGGGGGTGGGGAGGGACCACTGGGGACCATCTGGTGCCACTCTCTGCATCCAGCAGGGTCACCCAGAGCAGGGTACCCAGCAGCGCAGGGTCCAGGCGGGTTGGGAATCTCTCCAGAGAAGGAGACTCCACAACCTCTCTGGGCAGCCTGGGACAGGCTCTGGCACCCTCAGATGGTGACAGCTCACTCCAGATAGACCAGTTCTTGAGCACGTACCCTGTTTCATCATAGTCTTAATTCCACTCCTGAACTAAAACCACTGGCCATCGTGAGCATGTTCTTTCTTTTTTTTTCAATCTTTTTTGAATCTTTTTGTTATTATTTCTATAAGGGCCACAAAAATTATCAGAGGTCCACAGGAATGATCCAAGGGCTGGAACCCCTCTGCTGGAAGGCCAGGCTGAGAGACTTGGGGGTGTTCAGCCTGGAGAAGAGAAGGGTCCAGGGAGGGGCCTGTCAGAAAGATGGGGACAGACTTTAGAGCAGGACCTGTTGTCACAGGACAAGGGGTGATGGTTTTCAACTGAAAGAGGGAGATTTAGACTGGAGAGAGGAAGAAATTACTTACACTGAGAGTGGTGAGACCCTGTCCCAGGCTGCCCAGAGAGGTGGTCGCTGCCCCATCCCTGGCACCATCCCAGGGGAGGTTGGCCGGGGCTCTGAGCACCCTGCTCCCTGCAGGGGGGTTGGATCAGATGAGCCTGAGAGGTCCCTTCCCACCCAAACCAGTCTATACTGTGCAAGAACGTGCCTGTCTCACTAATTCTTTGAGCAAGGCTACAGTGGTGCTTTTTGTTTACAGCTCTTTTTCTGTTTGTTGTATCTTGACTCCTCCAGTAATCCGAGTGCTTTTTTTACTGCTGCCTGTTACCCACATCTTTTCGTTTTCATGGCCTTGTCTTCCTTCTAAGGATCATTTAATGGTTTTGTTTAATTTTTAAATGTATAGGTTTGTAGTACTATACATAAGATACTGATGCTTTTCTGCCTTCAAACATCAGGATAAGGTCTAATTCAGAGTAAACCTCAAAAGCCTGGTCCCAAACTCAAGAAGGGTGGGAACTGTGAAGGCAGCACCTTTGGTACACAGCTCGGTGCCTGTGGTGTTAGTTGTGTGGTGCATCACCTGCGTAAGAAACAGGCTTCTGTGAACGAGCGGGAAGACTGGTCCCTGTTTGAATATGTAAAGCTAGGTCCTCAAACCAAGTGATTGGGAAGTAAATGATTATACCTCTGTACAGAAAATTTTCATTTTCTTGTCTGCCTTCTAAAAACTTGTGGGGTTTGGTGTTGGGTTGTTTGTTTTTTTCCTCCAGAATCGGCAGCCGCTGATAAATCAGATCAGCAGCGTCTCCAATATGAATCTGTCTTTGAGACCCGGAGTGCCAACACAGGTGAGAGAAACAGTACTTTATAAGAGATAAAAATGACTTTGTTTTCTTCTTTCTTCCCCCAGTTAAATACATTAGTAGTGCCATGTTGGAAAATACAGAGTAAATTCTAAAGCTTGACTGCATTAATACAGTCTGTGTGGTATTTTACTGCAAGTATTTCAATGCTGTATTTCTGAGAGTCTTTTCCATCTTTACATGGGGCGGATGGTTGTTTTCTAGGGATACGACATAACTGCAGTTTTAACCAAGCTTCTCCCTTCCTAAAGATGCATTTTGTTAATGAGCTACTCTACTCGCAATTAGAAATCGCTGCAACGTTAAACCCTGGGATTGTTTCTGTTGCTGACTCTTGCACTGTTAGAAGCCTTTCACAGCAGAAGCATTAATAGGATTATTTTCTCCCGTTTAATATCATTGTTAGTTGTGCGGTGGGGGAAAAAAGAGCTGGAACCTTCCAGGTGGCTCTGGTGGCGATGCCTGGGCTGGTGGGGGTGCCGAGGAAGGAGGGGCTGCTGATGGGTGTTGATGGCCGTCCCTGCAGGGCCCCATCAACGCGCAGATGCTGGCGCAGCGGCAGCGGGAGATCCTGAGCCAGCACCTGCGGCAGCGGCAGATGCAGCAGCAGCAGCAGCAGCAGCAAGTGCAGCAACGGACGCTGATGATGCGCGGGCAGGGCCTGAGCATGACCCCCAGCATGGTGGCGGCCGGCGGAATTCCGGCAACCATGAGCAACCCGCGGATCCCGCAGGCGAACGCGCAGCAGTTCCCATTTCCTCCGAACTACGGTACTGGCCCTGCCCCCCTCCACCTTTCGGCAGCCCTGGACCCCCGGGAACGATGGGAGACGTGGGGGTTCGGGACCCTTGGGGGTTCAGGTCCCTTGGGAGCCCTTAAACACGGTGCAACACGGTGCCTTCCGCTTTCCTCCCCTACCACCACCTCTTCTCCGAGCACTGCTCTTGTTTGGAGCAGTAGCAGAATGCAACTTGTTTGTGTTTGTAAGGACACAGGCAGAGAAAGTGTGTGCACGTGGGAGCACGTGTGTGTGTGTCTTGGCTTGATGGGCTCTGAATTTCAGCCGAATTAAGCAAACCCAATATGTATGATAAAAGTGCAAATGAAGAAAAAGATGTGAACTGACACTGGCAGCAAGCATAAAGTGACCAGAAGCAAAGTGGTACATCATTGGTTTTTAGCTCTGATAATGAGACATTGCTTCAATATCAGACAGAGGTCTGATAAGAAAGACAGATAATGCTTCATCTGTGCATTATAAGTTAAATTATTATATTACAATTTAAAATTAACGACCAAGTATTGAATTTAACTCATATAAATTAGCTTCAGATAATGCTTTTCCTTCCCTGTCCTTAAGCCTGTGCATAATATAGTAATTCATACTATTTTGTTCCTATGTTTTACAAAGCTGCACGCCACCGTTCAGGGGCTGCATGGGGCAGTTTCCTCCATACGGTCATTGTTGTACAGCTTCTTTATCCATAAGTGTTGTGTAAGTTCTACTACAACTAGATAAAGTAGTATGCTACATGAAAAATCTGTAAAACAAATTACGCCAATCCAATTCTAAATTTGGTCTCTGCTCTCACCGGTCAGTTATCCTTCGCACCAGTCTCTAAATCAGAACAGTGCTTTCCCTCCACGGACCTGCAATTGCTTTGTGGAAATAAAGAGACATTTTGTTATTCCCATTTATGATACAGAGAGATACAGAGAAGTTAGGTCACGCAGGCAGGGAATATAGGCACAGATTCCATACCATCTGACTCTCCCCAGCGTTACAAGTGGCTCATTTCTGTTGAGCGTGCCCTTCATGATGAAATTTAACAAAACCCTCATGACTTGGTTTGAAACAAGATCCCTGCGCACAGTTGGGATTTTACAGCTTAAATTAGGTTTTCTTTGCATGTAGATGACTTTTTTTATTCTACAGCATCGTGAAATGGTTGCACAAAATAGCGTTGCCTGTTTTTGCAGCATCACAGAAAGAGAGATACTGCGGGTCTAAGAACTGTAGAAAAAGCTTGCAATGATAGCCTAGAGGCTAGAAGGTGGTGCCGTGCAGTAAACGGGTTGTGCATAACTTTCACCAAAATGGAATTATAGACAGAAGCAATGTTTTATTTGTTATTTTGAATGCAGTTTCTGAGGGGAGAAAAAAAAAAAAAAAGAAAAAGGAAAAAGCAAAGTCACTTACCACTGGCTTTCTTTTGTTCTGTAGAGGGGAGAGGCCACTTGTGTGATTAGGATACACAGGGAGCCAACATATTTACACACAATTACTTTTTTAAGGCCATACATATAGTATTTTTGGTGATGTCTTGCTTTTCATCTAAATCCCACATTAAGACACAAGTTCATAGGTCCCAGGTGACATGTGTAGGACCATGTAAAGACATGTCTGCAGATACGAGCTCTTGGCTTGTTTTAACTTTGAGCATTCAGTGGCTAAATGTCTCCTTTTCTTCTTCAGGTATTAGTCAGCAGCCCGATCCAGGCTTCACTGGGGCCACCACTCCTCAGAGTCCTCTGATGTCCCCAAGACTGGCTCATAGTCAAAGCCCCATGATTCAGCAGTCTCAGGCTAATCCTGCCTATCAGTCCTCTACAGAGATGAATGGGTGGGCGCAAGGGAATATGGGTGGAAACAGGTAAATCCAGAACAAAACCAGCATGGACACGCAGAGTAACGGGGTCATTTATGGTCAACGCTTATCTATGGGCTTGTCTGATGTAACTGTCTGTTTGTTGCTAACTGTCTATCCTAACAGAGGTTTCTTTCCAGTTTGGCTTGGTGATCTGGTTTAAATTCAGTGTCCCCAGCAGGTGACATGAGTGCCTAGCTAAAGACCTGCACCCACACACACCGTGGCCTCGTCTGCAGGCGCCGCGGGGACACGGCGTGTCCTCCCAACACACCTCTGCCGCACAGCGAACGCCCGCGCCTGGCCTCTGCGTGGGTGCATTTCTTCTGCACACGATTTTCATGCTGTGCTCCCATGCTGCTTTCCACGCAGACAGCTTGGCCAGGCCGAGCCCATGTGCTCTCCGCTGCTCTGGAGCTGCAGAGACTGGGTCTCACCTCCCACTAGAAACTCTGGAGAGCAGCCAGGATCAGCCCATTAGCACTTGCATATACCAGGGCCAGCGTAGAGCTGTCGCTGTCCGAGAGCACTGCGGCACGCCTCATGCCTGCGGTCACCTGCCCAGCCGAGGCCCGTGCCCCAGTTGGTAGAGCTCTAACAGTCCGTCTGTCCACGCCGAGTGGGTTGGGTGTTGGATGCTCTCAGTAGGCAGCAGCAGCGAGCTTCTTGGTGGCAGCAATCCGTGGAGGGCCAACGGAGCTGTGGGGTTGGTGTACAGCCTGTGTCACTGACCCTGGCGTGCACACGGGTGTCTCTAGCACAGGGCTTTTGGCATCCTGACATCCTCAGGCTGCTCTTACTATCCCAGCCCAGCACCAAATATTTTTCCCGCTGGTTGACAAAGATTTAGTAAGCCCAGAGCACCATTATTTTAGTGATGGAGCTGATTCAAGCAAAGTTTCCCTTAAAGCGACCGATTTCTTTCTTATCCTCAACCTTGTCCATGCCTCCTCCTCACTGTCTTGCTGAAGCATCCTCAGGAGGCACAGCTACCACTGCCATGGCTCCGGCTGAAATGGCAGCGGGGGCAGCTCTATCAGACCAGTGGCTGGCTTGCTGAGCTGCAGCTCTACAGCAGGGACATGTCACATGCGCTTACACAAGCCGCTGAGTATTCACAATGATCTGCAGTGTGCTGTTTCAGCCATCCAGATAACAACTTAAAAATGGGGTTAGGTGGCCTGAAAAGACATGGAATTGGAAGGAAGAGAATGGTGGGAGTTTGCAAGGTTGGTCCTGTGCCCAGAATGTCGTTGCACTCCACCACGTCTCACAGGAGGCAGCAGCAGCCCAATGGAGTCCCCAGGCGCAAGGCTGAGCGATAATCTTGAGAGGTTTCCTCAGCCGCGGGAGCCACACTTTGCTGGGAAGAAGTAGTCCAGCCATGGGATGGGGAGGTGGC
Organism: Megaceryle maxima; assembly: GCA_024605025.1. Classification (NCBI taxonomy): domain Eukaryota; kingdom Metazoa; phylum Chordata; class Aves; order Coraciiformes; family Cerylidae; genus Megaceryle; species Megaceryle maxima. Next base: position 36,803 of record JANHGN010001526.1, on the reverse strand, counting down.
TGCTGCGTGCCCTCAGACACAGGGCAGCTCTGCCAGGGGGGTGCAGCCTAACGCAGGTCCTCCGAACAGACACACGGGCAGTAATAATTCTCCCCTGGCTATTGGATTACGCTCAAAGAGTAGAAAAGTCTGGTACGTAAACAGCGAAGGGTGTTGTAGGGAATGTAAAAACATCTGTCCTGTGACTTCTGAGATCATGGGAGGAAAGGTGCTCTCCAGAAAGCCCTTGACTTAGACCAAAATCTGAGATGCCATCTTCCATAGTTACACCTCCTGAAGTTCTTCTGAAATGGCCTTAAATGGACATAAATGGTCGTTGTCTTAGCCTTTTATGTTGTTTCTTACAGGGCCACATTTTCAAAATCCGATGCTAAGATTTAGGAAATCAGTTTCTGCACAGCTGCATGTCTCTATTTGTGAGCCCACGCGCCATAACTGTACGTGCAAATCTGGTACTCGGACGTGCAGACAGCCCTTTGCAAAAAGAGTTGACAGACCAGACCCAGTTGCAGCCCAGCAGACCTGTGCTGTGCCAGCACCGGAGGGGGAAAAGGTGGTTCCCTTGCTCTCCAAAAATTACTTTCCCAAGCATACGAAGCCTGTTTGGGCAGCTACCTGGCTGTTACTGCACTCACATAGCAGATTTGTGCCCTGCCATAGTGTCCCACGCGAAGGCATGCATCGTTGTGCACAGACATGGGGCCTCAAACTTCAAGTGTCTATTCCTTAGATGGCATTCTAGCTGAAAACGAGTTTTTCCTTTGAAGTGGGAATGAATGACAGTATATACTAATTCTAGCTTAAGATATATTAAAAAGAGAGTAGTTTCTTAGTGGCTTCAGCATTCTAAGTCTGACACATTGCTTTTTCCATTCCTTGCTGTAGCATGTTTTCACAACAGTCCCCACCACATTTTGGGCAGCAAGCAAGCACCAGCATGTACAATAATAACATGAACATCAGTGTATCCATGGCAACCAACACAAGTGGTATGAACAACATGAACCAGATGACAGGGCAGATCAGCATGACCTCAGCGACCTCTGTGCCTACATCAGGGTTGTCCTCCATGGGTCCTGAGCAGGTGAGAATTGAAGGATGTGAGATGACAGCTAGAGGATTTGCTTTGACTTCCAGGAGTTTTGCAGGTCCTCTGCATGGGGCTGTAGCTGCTGTAAGCCGGTACCTTTCTTTTACTAGTTTTCTTGAGAAATTACGATGTTAAAAAGGCTTTGTGTTTAGCTCTGCACTCAGATAACCAAGGTGACTGATGAGGTAGAGAGCGCTTTTTGTGCCTCAGTTGCCCGTTTTGCCCTAGCAGCACTGTAGCTAGCTCCTGGATGTCCGTGGAAGCATGTGCTGCTCGAGCTCCCGCTCTCGGTAGGTAAGTTTCCGTAGCACCATTGCAGGTCTCCAGTGTCCCTGCTGGTGTTCTCAGCCGGGCAGTGCTGAATGGCAGGCTGCTGGTCCTAGAGGTGAGAGTGGAGGGTGCTGGCATGGGCAGTGTGCGGAAGGCACTTCTGCTGCCGATTGTTGGTAGTACCAGACAATAGGCAGCCACCTTGAAGGACTGTCAATCTGTCACCTTCACGAGCACAAAATCCACGATTTTTTTAATGTGGTGCATATAAAACAAGTTGCTGAGTCCATAGGTAAGTGACCTGTTCTGCTGAGAGGAGGTTCACACACTCGGTTCTGCTTGAGACCACTACTTAGGGTGTCTGAAATAAGGCAATTATAAATATGACTTTTCTTAGAACTACTGGCAGCAATGTACCCCTTGTGTCTTCAGGCAGCACCTCTTGCTATGCTGGACAACACCGTAAACCTTTTATCTGAGACTCTTAACGTTCCAGTTTAAAGCTGGTTATGTTACTGGCTAGCTAATGTGTGTCCTTCTTCCAACCTGAACTTTTATAACAGAGTGTTTACTTTTCCAATATCATCCGGTAGCTTAAGTAGCTCTTTTTTCTGCTTGTGTTTTAGAAAGAGCCATTCTAGCAACGTGATTTTTGTGTTGAGGTTGTTGGATTGGGGATTTTCTTGTAAGTTGAACAATCCACGGTGTTTCCTACACCCGCTCCAGTGTCAGTCGGTGTTCCCCGCACCAGAGCCCTGTGCAGCACACTCGTTCTTCCTCATTTCTCTTGAACTGCTCTGACACGTATAGCCCCAGATCACATTTGTCTCTTGCAGCTGCCACGTACTGGTGACCTGAAGTAATTTTGATACTCCCAAATTTGTCACCTTCTCTGAAATTCCCAGTTGCTAAGTCCAATTATAGCAGACTTTTTATTGTTATTAGTTCCTAAGCGCATACTGTTGTTCACATTTACTGTAGTAAAACAATAGGAAATCCAAAAAACAAAAGAGTGGGGATTCAGAGGGGACTGCCCAGTCTGATTTCTCAGCAGACCCACGCTGCATCATTTCCCCCAGGAACCTGAACTGAGAAATGTGAGAGATCTGGGTTTGTTTCCAGGATTTCCACGCAGGCTGCTCTTTCCATGGGCACAGTTGTCATGCTGCTTTTCCTTCCTGTTGGACTACAAGATCTTGTTTCAAGATAGCATTTATCTAGCTTGCAGTACGCTGAGCAGGCTGAGGTTCTTTATCCATCTCAACATTTGTTTTTCAGCCTGTCAGTCCCTTTTGTGGATCTGCTTTAAACCTCACTGTTGTAACCTCCTCCTGGGAGTACAAGCAGAGTAACCGGAGACGGTGATTTAACAGTGGCCGCAGCAAAGCTGTGCAGAGCCAAGTTTTGTTGGTGATTTCTAATCCATGGGTTGCCTTGGCTCTCTCTCAAGCACATGTGGAAACCCTTGCGATGATCCCCAGATCCTTCTTAGCACGCTCTACATGGATGAAACACATGTTCTTTGTTCCCAAGTGTCTTGCTTTCCTTTTGTCTGCATCAGATTGCACCTGAGTCTGTTGAACCAAAGTGCTGTGGCTGAATCTGTAACAGGAATCTGATTTCCTCCTGATTTACCACCCCAGAGCTGTGTCATCTGCAGTCTCTGCAAGCAAATGTTTTTGGTGTCATCCAGGTCAGAGGTGGGCAGCTGGCAGCTGCGGGGCCATTTCCAGGCCACAGGACAGTACTTTTTTGTCCTCGGGAATGTTTGCTGTGCTGCTTCACGTTTTCTTTTCTGAGAGACGTGAATAAATAAAAATGTATGTTTGAATACTGAAACTGATAAACTTTTTCTCTGGGCATAGTGCTTTATGGTTTGGCATCTTTATTTAGCAGTGACCTAGGCAGAGCTGAACTTTTTCTTGCAACTAGTGGTTGCCATACATAATTTGCACGTGCTCATCTCTCTCTAATCACAGTAACTGTGTCATTAAAACTAAGCCAATAGTTGGTATCATTCAGCCTGCCTGTTACCTCATCAGGCTTTGAAAAAACCTGTGTGGTGGTTTGCAAGACAAAAAGTTGCGTGTTGTTGAGGTTAGGGAAGGAGCTACGCGTTCCTGCTTTGGGCTTGTCCTCCTCAAATGATACTGACCTAATTTATGGAGCCTGCCGTGCACCGCGTGCGCGAGGGCCAGAGCATCAGGAGCGAAACCCTGGTTGTCAGCTGCTAGGCAGAGTTCCGTGAGCCGAAGGCGGGCTGCGCGGGAAGGGTGCTCAGCTCCGTGGGCACTGCCCTGATGGCGACATCACCTCAGGGGCGGGTGCTGGTACCTGCGAGCAGCAGAGTGGTTTATAATGCTGCTTTTTAATTCCCAGCCCTTTTCCCAACGTTGGAGTTTTTTTAATTCGTGCTCTTTAACATCTTGTTACCGATAGGTTAATGATCCTGCTATGAGGGGAGGCAATCTTTTTCCAAACCAGCTGCCTGGGATGGACATGATAAAGCAGGACGGAGATGCAGCTCGGGTAAGAAACAGCGTTGGCGGGTACACGGAGGCCACGGGGCGCTCAACGGGCTCTGGGCTGGAATGGGTACAGCAAGGTTAAAAGTACCATGGGGAATAGATAGTAATTGAAGTTTCTGCAGTTAATTTTTTTAATTCTGCCTTTGGTGACATGTGTGTTAAGTTCCTTATTTAAACCTCACATGTAACTCTACATGCATTTTATTGTATCCTTTTTTATTATTATTATTATTTGCACACATACATGTTTAAAGCCTCCTGGAGGATGATTCTTTTGGCCTTCCCCAGGGGAGGAGAAAAACGGGTGCTTTTGGCTGGATTGGCTTTTGACCTGGCTGGCCACAGCACCCTGGGGGAGCAGGAGCTGGCAGGGGAGGAGGGTAGAGAGGCACAGGCTGCAGTCCCTGGAAGGGACGGTCTTAAAACAACTGGGAAAAACCACAACCTGAGGTTTTTTTAAATGAGCAAGTACAAGATAATCAACTCAGCTGAAAGCAGTTTGCACTCTGAGTAAAGACACTGCAAGGATAGTAAGGATGAAGAACATCCCTAGGGATCAGCAGCTGAAGTTTTTCTGCTTTTTTCCCTTTTCTGTGATGATTCTTGGAGGGGAAGGTGAACTGTGGTGGTAGTTTCCTTTGAGGGCAATGCAGCTGTAGCACAGGGACATTTTGCACATATTCCAAGAATGAGACTTCTCCTCAAACATGTTGCTTTGTCTTTGGCTGGAGTCTACAGGAGGTAGATGATCCTGAGTTCTTATGGTGTCCATGATAATTGGAATGAATTAAGGACCTAAGAATGCAGTGAAGTTAAACCTCCGCCGATACCACGGGGATTAAATTGCAGGTTGATGGTATCGGTGTGCACAAAGACAAGTCTGGCTTTGTAAATTCTGATTAGTTCAGGCTTCAAGCAACACACTGATGTGTGGTTGGCAGTGGGGGCTGTGGTCCAGCACACAGCCCTCGTCAGCCTGTCCATCCTCACTACCCCAGGAGGAAGAATTCATTTGTTTTTCTCCAATTTCTCTTCTCTGCAGAAGTATTGCTGACCCTGAAGGTGGTTTGGTTGCTCCTTTCTCCAGCTGACTGGGCTTACGGCCCCAGACCCTCCCCAGTGTGAAGAGCTGCCCCTGCCTGCCGTGCCCCCGCCAGCGCGGGCAGGACTGGCGCTGCCTTGCCGAGGGAGCCGCGGGCGGCCGGCCCCGCGCAGCCGCCCCTTCGACAGCCTGAAGCTGGCGCACGGACAGTCTCTCAGTCTGTTCACTGCATTCACCTTAGTGCGACTTAGATCTCTCCTGCGAAGTTCATGTTGACAGGCAATTTTCATAAACCATGTCAGATTGAATGTATTTAAATGTATGTATTTAAGGAAAAACAACCATGCTCTTGTTCTGTTTCTGTTTAGTTCTACACCTTGGGGTTTGGGGGGTTTTTTTGCTGTTTTCCCTGGCTTACTCGGTCTGGTGCAAAGGACTCAGTTCCGTCTGAAAACTGGTGTTTTAGACTAAGGCCTGCATTATGGGGCAGAGAGGAGGCGTGGAGGAGGGGGTGGAAGCAACACCTGGTACATGCAGAGACCTCCAATGAGCGCATCCCGCTGACAGCGAGTCAGAGAAGATGAACCGATGCAGAAAACTACACAGACCAATTTTGAGTGGGGTTGAAGTTGTAAAACAGATGAAAATCACCCTGTGAGAGGGCTGTTTATACAGGGTGTTTCACTTGGGTTTTGTGGTAACATTTATAATGCAAGTAATGAATCCAAAAGATACAAGTTGACTACACTCGTATTTAATTAAATTCGTATCAGTCAGTAAATCCTGATTTTCTTTTTTTTTTTTTTTTTACTTGGCTCTCCTGACCTCTGTCATCTTCCTCTTCTTTCTAGTAGAATAAAACAAACAGGTTAACCCGTTACTTCCCCGGCTGCGTTTCCAGCAATCTGGACTGCCAGTTGCTGGGTGCTGAACAGCAGCGGCCGATGGTAACGCATGTCCCGATGATGGTGGTGGCAGAAGTGGTGCGTAATGTCCAAGAGCTCAAGATACCTGCTTTAAAACGTGGTAATTTCTGGCTCCCGTCCCCTTCGCTGGGAAAATAACAATTCCTGTAATACCTATAGCAGACATCACTACAGACTTCACCACTGTCGCGTGTTTCTGATTATTTTAAAGCAGTGTGGACTACGAGGATGTTTTGTAAGGTACCTAAAATCCAGTTTATATGTAAACAAGCAATAATTTAAGTTGAAAACTTAAGTGTTTTACTTGTATAATTTTTGTGAGATATACATGTTGTGAAGTTGATTCCAAATGAGGTACTTCAGTATTAAATTAGATATCTTCTTAGCCGTGTGTGTCTCCTGGAAAAGTGTTTTGTAAAGGATCACAATGCCTTGATTAGACCTAATTTGTAGGCTCGAGACTTCTTATTTTCTAAACCTTGTGATTCTGCTCATAATGTCATTTAACTAACCTATATTATATGCAGCCACTGTAGGAACCGATTCTTGATTTTGTATGTTTATATCCTTTCGTAACAAACCGTAGAAGAACTAACTCCTACTGAGCAGGCCACTGTTAGGCCTGGGGGTTAGTTTTTTTTTTTTATTTGCCCACTGTGGTTGGAATAACGTTTTATTAAAATGCCATCGGTTTCTGAGGACTTGAAATGCTAAGAAACTGATGGGTTTGACCTCTGTTTTCCTTCCGCTAACCCCCAGTCCACAAACTTTCTAACCCGAGCGCAAATTTTTTGACGTCCTGTCAAATGCGATGCATTTATAACATCTCATCAGCCGCGCCTTTTGGGAGTGAAAGTTTTGTTCTGTTGCATTCTAATTTTTTTTTGTTTCAGGTGGGAGTTTAAATAAAACAGCAGCTGTTCTGTGTTAGGGCAGAGGTGGTTGGAAATAGGCTGTTTCTCTAGGTTTTTGGAGAAAGCCCAGGAAATGGCCAGTTGTGTTTCTCCCTAAGGAGGGCAGTGCCACCACTCTGGAGAAATGGCATTTGTCAGCTGTCCCCAAACTCCACCCAAACGTGGATCAGCTGAAACATTCTCTTACCTGCTGGTGGGGAACAGAGTTACCTGTCAGCTCCACAGCCTCCTTACCACCACAACGCTTGTGCTAAACTTGCATTATATAGCTGACAAAAAAAAATATTTATGTAAGAAAGATATGAATTTGAAGGAATTAACTTCATGCACCACAAAGTGTAAATGAGTTCTAAAATAATGTTGTTTCTATTCCAGTCTTTTTTGGTTCTTAACCGTAACCTCTGCAGATAGATTGTTCTTTCTCACAGTGGACAAAATAGTTTAAATTTGTCCCATTTCACGACAGACCTGCAAACCCTCCTCATCTGTAGTGACTGTGATACTTCTTCATCCATTGCCATGTTGAAAGGAAGGAGATTGTACCCATCGCTTTGGCTCCGTTTGGGTTCATCGTGGCTTTAGTCGTCTTCTAAGGAAAGAGAAAAAGTGAGTGAAGGAACCTTCTGATCATATTGATCACTATAGAAACAAACAAAAAAAAAGCCAAATCAGTTCCCTTCATTATCAGTATTTTTCATCCTGTATACAGTAAATTTGTCGGAGAAAGTACTTGGGTTTTGTTTCACGGAACGATTGATCAGTGTTCTACTTACATTACTAAATGTGAAAGGCGCATAATGTGAAAGCTCCGCATACAGCCCCGGCCGGCCGGCCCGGGTGCGCGTTCATGTACCGTGGTAAGTTTAAAAAGTGAAGTGAGCTGTTTTGCTATGATGAATTAATTTGTACTCGATCTTTAAAATATCGTCCCACACCGGTATCCCTTTGGGCCTGTGTTAATTAAAAGCAATGTTTTTGCAGTTTATACAGTACATTTTTTAACCTTTGTTTAAAAGTGGAATTCATATGGGCTTAACAGATGAAATGGGTGGCACAGCTCCACTTGCAGAACCCAAAGATACACAATCAGTTTTGAAATGCAACTTAAGCCATTAATTGTTGGTGTGAATTTAAAAGTTTTCTAGTATTTGTATGGTAGTATGCTGCCTAAGAGCAAAAGCATTCTCTGCACAAACGAAAATTTACTGTAGTGGCTTTGATTTTAATTAGAATTTTCTCCCTGGTGTTTCTTTGTAGACTAAAACAAAATCTTTTAAGTTTCTTACTACAGGTAAAAGCTATGTGCAAGAACCTCAAAATGCTAAAATCTAGCATAATGCCTTAGATCTGTTTTTAAGTCTTGTATATTCCTACATAGCTGTCTGATGTATTATATTTGTATAGTGAATTGTGTACAATTTTGGAATAAGTGCATCATCACTTAATCTTTATGTTGTTCGATAGAGATGATGGACACATTTCTTCAAACATTTACTGTCATTTAATTTTTTTTTTCCCTTTATGTCATTTGTGGGTTTTATTTGTACAGTTCATCATGAAGTTGCATCTGAGATGTGTGTATATGAAAAGATTATACAAGGGTAAAATTAAGCAATATATAAACTATGGTTCTTCAGGAGAAAGCTTACAGTGTTTCAGGTTGTGATTTATTTTCAAAACGGAGTTGACTCTGAACATCACTTTGTTCACCTGCATCGATGTTTGTATTTCTAGTGTGAGCAGTTTATGCAAAGGTAGATATATTCAGAGAAATTTTAAATACATTTATGCAAGTTAATATTGCTTTGCTGATGCTATTTGCTTATTTGATGTTAAATAATGCTATTGTAAATAAAGAATTCTGTTGTTATTGCATCATTTAATAAATTTTAATGCCTTCGGGTTTTACATGGCTTTAGAGATTTCAACGTGTTTCTGTTGTGTCTTCATTTGTTCAGAGAGGTGGGGATGGGATGTAGCTCTGAGGCACCAGCGGGGAGAAGAACGCGTGGGTTCTGAGAAGCCATCAGGCTGTCTGCGCTGAAGGCTTTGGGAGCTCCCAACTAGTTGTTGCTCTCAGTCCTTTTATCCTTACAATGCTCTATTAATTTAAAGCGTTTATCACGAAGCTTGATGTGAACAGAGTTCCTTGCGAGTGCATTCTTGTATCAGTCGGGGGAAATGGGCATCTCCTGGTGGTTTCAGCAGAGGCAGACCTTGGACCAGGGGGAGAAGTGGGACGGGGCAGAGGTAAGAGCTGGTCTCCTTGCCCTGACAAATGGTTTGTTTCAGACCATTGGAAATGTTTGGTTGGTTAATTTAAAGTAAATAAATAAATAAAAGCAGCTCCAAGAATGCTTGTTGGTCAGAATGATCTGCTGCTTTCTCTGAGGAGTGGGTGAGAGAGAAAAGCTACTGCTATTAAACATTTTAGAAGCTAAAGTTACTTTAAAGACCTCCAAATACCAGGATCTGTCAAGTTGTGAGTATTTCTGAGATTAAATACATATATATAATTCTTATGTGGCAGGAGACACGCCCGTAGTGCTGGGTTTGTAAGCAAGCTTCTGGAGCATTATGGGGACACCCAAATGGGACCAGTACAAGGAAATCCTCAGGTTAACTGGAATGAGTGGGCTGGACAAGAGCTGTGTTTAGAACATCATATGGTAAACAGCTGAAGGCCTAGTGATCCCTCTCTGCAGTGGGGTGACAAGAGGGTTACCAGAGCAGGGGCAAGACCTCCTCCAGTAAGCAATGGATCACTTCCAACTATCCAACGGATCAGTGGTGTTGGTTATAAAGCAGGAGGGAAACCAAGAGAATCCAGCTATGGCTGAGGTGTCTACAATTTCAACTCTCAGCATTGTGAAGAACTGGGTAGAAAGGGAAAGGCAAAGCCGCAAAAGAATGGCCTGCACTTGCAGCTACTTAAACCTGATAAAGCTGAGTAGGAGAGCTGAGTAGTACAGGGGAAACTGGTGAATTATGCAGGAGCAAACATCATCTAACAGTGCAGGAGAGGTCAGGAGACTCTCCTATTGCTCAAAACATCTCTCCCACCCCAATTTCAGGCTACAGTTCACTTCATCACTTCACCCTACAACTACTCAGGAGGCTGGAAGGACCCACAGTAAACCTGGCCAGGGTCATTTACTCGACTCCCTGCAAACTGTGGCCAAAGCAGCTTTGAGAGACAACAAGAGATCTTCCTGCCCTTGCTGTGTGCCCACCCCAGCAAGGGGGAGGTTTGCAGCTATATGGCAGGACCAGTTTGCTCCAGATTTTAGATTGGCTAGCTCCAACTTTTTCTTGTGCGCATATTTTTCAGGTATTTGTCTATTCTTGATGTATTTGGAATGGGATGAGAGCAATGATTGCTTTAGCGAAGTCACTGAGCTGATGACAACATCATTAAAATGCTGCTGTATATAAAGACATGACTAGGACTAGAAAAGGAAAGTTGAAGCACTTTAATATGTGATTTCCCCTTTTTTAATAGTCCACATTAACAGAGGCTGTTGCTGTGCTGCTCTCTGTCCTCCTCTGGAGCCAGAGCAATAAACCACTTCTGCTCTGACCTGATCTAAATTGTAATTGGGGTCGTTTCCATGACAGCCGTGACTGGGATTCCCAAGTCTGGAGTAAGGAAGGTGTAGAGGGGGAGTAAGAGTGATGATGAAGAGCTGGTGTCCAAACTGAGAGAAAGATGTGAGGGCTTGGGAGGCAATCTTTCTATCAAGAAGCCTGGGCCAATCCAAGGGGCTGGCATCACTTAGGCAGCTGACTGCTGTGTGAGCAGCCTGCAGGGACATCCCTTGGTCCCTGTCTTTAAGACACATCCCCACATCACGGTGAGAAGGACAAGCCTCTCGAGTCCTCCTGTGGGGGAGGGAGGCTGACAGACTGATGTCATGACTTTGTAATGAGCCATAAAAGCATAACAAAGTCCAGAAGGAAAACCTGAGTGGCATTTCTGCAGCCAAAAGGCCAAATGCTGCAGGCACAGGTACGTTGCTGGTCATGCTGCTGTGCTGTGGGGGTGAAGGCAGGAGGCTGCTGGAGAGCTGTGTGCTTGGGGTGGGTGGCTCTGGCCTGGGGGACATCTATAAGGTGCCACCAAGCAAGACAGTAAATCCCAGCAGCTGTGGGAGCCACTGCTGGTGCAGCAGCCAGAGGCTGAGAGTCCCCAGGGATCATTTATTTTTGTAGCTACCCTTTCAGAGTGAATTTTCCCTTCACATGATGCCCCCTGGCATCATGTGTTGGCAGCAGG
>JANHGN010001526.1:0-25657 GCA_024605025.1 Megaceryle maxima | reverse complement strand
TTTATTTTTGTAGCTACCCTTTCAGAGTGAATTTTCCCTTCACATGATGCCCCCTGGCATCATGTGTTGGCAGCAGGGGTGCTCCGCACCAAGGGGCACCTGGCTGGGTGAGCCAGAGCTGCTCCCCGGCCACGATGAGCAAAAACAACCCCCAGCTTGTTTTGGTAACGAATTCCCAGTGGCTCCCAGGCAAGGGCTGGAGCATCCCATCCACTGGCCACTCCTGTCCAGCAGCACTGGGGCCCAGTGTGGGGCTGCCCTCCCCGCTGGGGTGGTGGCTCTGCACGGCCGAGCCTCTGCTCCCCCCGTCTCTCCCCAAGCTGGGATTTTGCTAATGCAGTAAACGCCTCCACCCTCTGAGGGGCTGAGTGCCTCCGGAGGTTATCTGCAGTATAGTGACAGCAGTGCCTCGAGCCCTTTTCTTCTCCTGGGCTCTGTATCATCAGGCTTCTTGGAAAAAGGAAAATATTTTTCTTTCTGGCCACGTTTACAATTTAACTGATGATGAGAATTTAAAAATCTCACATTGTCTTCATTTCTTCAAAATCTCTGATGTGAGCATGTCACCTCCATGAGCCCCTTTCCTTGCCCTGCGCTGGGATACCTAGACACAGGGTAGCTAAAGGATTCCAGATTATCTGGCAACACTTCATTTTTAAGGGTAACTCAAACTTTCTGTGCAAGCAGAGCTCAAAGTCTTATAAACACGATTAACTCTGCTACTACTTTTATGCTACAGATGCTGCATCAACAAAACCATGTTAAACTGGCAATACAGCATCAATTCTGTCATACAAATAACAGAGGTTTGGAACAACACGGAGAAAGTGAAAATAAAACAGACATAACAAAATCAGGCTCTTTAAGCTAAGGGACTATCTCAAGCAGGTCTCAGAAGGCTGCATTCCTGCCTTCTCCTTAAACCTCCTGTGCATATTCACTGTCCCTGGTGTATTTAGTACTTTTGTCTTGCAAACAGGGGTCGGGATGGAGAATGAGGTTGTGGGTGGGAGAAACAGCCCGATACCTTTAGTGCAAAATACACAAACGTTCAAACTTGAGTCTGGGGACAAAGCTGCGCTGGGCTGATGGCATGAAGGGGTCCTGGGAGCTGGGAGAGCCTGGATCAGTTCTGTCTCCCTCCGTAGTGCTGTGTCCTTGTATTTGCTGTCATATGGTTTATGTCCTGAGTGGAAATAAAAAAGTAAATAGAATTAAATTAAAGGGAAGCTCAAATTTGAAGCTTTTGGTGGGGAGGAGTGACAGTGCCTGAGGTCCTACTCTCTGAACAGCCTCATTCCCCTGGGCAGTGGGTGATTCTGTCTCAAACTCTCATTCACCCAGGCTAGATAAGAGGTCAGGACTGGAAGGATGGCTTCACCCCTGGTCAAGTGCAGCCAGCGACTGTGTCTGGAGCCACCATCTCTGTCTGAGGCTGCTGCAAATGGCTTCTGAGCTGTCCCTTCTTCGGGATGGAAGAAATGTTTTACAGAAGATCACATGGAGATAAGTGTATTATTTTTTATAGTACATCAAAATGACTCTAATGGCATCTAAACCTCCAGGAGTCCAGCCTGGCTGCGTTTGCACCCTAGTCCAGCAGTGTCTGTGTCCAGTTTGGCTGGTGCCATGCCAAGGAAGCCCTGTGCTGCCTTGCTCTGAGAGGGGCCCGTGGGTGCATGTCCACAAGCTCTCTGCAGTGCAGCACAACCTACCCCACCCCATCCCATCCCTCCATGTGTCAGCCAGTGTCACTCAGGCTGGACACTGGCAGGGAATGACCTACCCAAGGTGTGGCTCTGCAGTGACCCATCCTGCATGGGGATTTGCCCTGGACTAAAGATTTCTCTGTCTTGCTGCACCAGCAGGGACAACATCCTGCATTGGCAAGGTGCACACCTGGGCCCTGGGATCCTGCAGCCCCTCCCAGGTCCCCTTTTTATAGCAATTGCAGCATGTAGCTACCTGGGAGGAAGGGGACATTAGAAGGAGAAACCTCACCGAAAAAAAACAAAACAAAACACAAACAAATAAAACAAAACAAAACAAACCCAAAACAAAACAAACAAAACCAAGGGCCAGATGACTTCCCCTGGTCCCATTCTGGGCAGGTCCGGGCATAGGCCTGGTCATGGACCCTGGGTAACCCTAGCAGGAGCCCAGTATCCTGACAGGCACCCAACAGGCAGCCCCAAACTAAAGTAAAATCACCTGAACTATGCCAGTGAAACCCGCAGTGGCTGAGAGCCTGCAGACGTGTGTTCAGGCTATTGGAGTTTCAGAGGTGATTTTTGACTTTCCATATGTCCTGGTTTGGCTAGGATGGAATCCTGGGCCAGCCACGCTCTGCAGGCTGTGGGCAGTTTGGAGTCAGCCAGGGCAGCTGCCCCCAGTTGGCTCCAGGTGCTTCCAGCACCATTAACATCAGCTCAGTATAAAGGAGAAAGCCTGAGAAAGAGAAGGCTTCTCCTGCTCCCCTTCTTCCTGTTTCTCCCTATCTCTGGAGGGTCCCACTCACCCTTCTGCTCCTGAGGATGTTCTTGTTTGCTGTGACTGCTGCACGTTCACTGGGGTGAGTGTAACTTCCTATACTTTATGTTGGTGTTCGTTTGGCTGTTTCATTAAATTTATTTTCATTTCAACTCACAGATCTCCTCTGCTTTTCCCAATGCAATTTTTCCGCAAACCCCTCACCTGCAGCCCCCGAGACCCTCTGTAGGAGCCATGGGTGCTGCTAGGGGCACGGGGGACAGGGGCAGGTGCTTGCCCACTGCAGAAGCAGCTCCTCCGTGGGGAGCATCCCCACAGCACCCGACCTCCTGCCTTGGACAGACGCAAAGCCCACGGGGGCTCGCAGGACGTTGGCAGGGGAGGTGGGTCTGGGGAGGGGTGGCCCCCGACGTCCCCTCCAGCTTCGGCGCGGCAAGGGGCGGCCCGGCCGCTGCGGGAGTAGCCGCGGCTCCGCCCCGGGGTAGGGGCGCCGGTCGGGGCAGCTCCGCCGCCCGCCCTCGGGGCTGAGCGACCCCCAGGGCGGGCCGCACCCGCCTGCCCTCCTCCCTCCCCTCTCGGGGCCCATATAGCCGCGGGGGGGCGGCGGGGGCTGCTCCGCTCGCCCCGACGGCGCCGGGCGGTGGAGGGCAGCGAGCGGCGGCTCCCACGCCTCCGTCCCGACCCTGCACCGGCAGCCCTCGGGTGTCTGCCCCTCCGCTTCCCGGCAGCTCTCTTCCTTCTCGGGCATCCCGACATGGCTCTGTCCCTGGCCGGCGAGTCGATCCCCGGAGACGGCGGAGACGCGCTCGGGATGAGCCCCGCCAGCCTCGCTCCCTACTACCCCCCTTTCCTCCCTCCCTCCCAGTACTTCGAGACGGCCCCCGACTTCTTCCAGCCCCTGAAATCCCTGGCCGGGCTGGTCCCCACCTCCCCGCCGCTGACCCCCTTCACCTTCAGCAGGGTCCCCACTTTCCTGAGCCAACCGCCCCCCCCGCCCCCCCCCGAGCCCTACCCCGGCCTCCCTCTGCCCCTCTACGCCAAACCGCCGGCCCCCTTCCAGACCCAAGAGGGCTCTCCCCAAGGGACGGGGGCCCCGGGCTTGCCCCCGGCGCTCTACCCGAGCCCCCCGGGCAGGGCTGTCCGCAGCCCGAGGGCCGGTGGGACGGAGGAGCAGAGCTACAGGTACCACTTCACCGAGGAGGAGCTGAACGCGGTGCTGTATGGGGCGCTCCGGAGCAGCCAGGTGCCCGGGAGCCTCCACGCCATCTCGGGGCTTCGGGTGCCCCTCTCCAGCCCAGGTAAGGGGGTCTCCGCCGCGGCGGGCACCGGGTGGAAGGTCGCCCGCTCCTTGCGGCCGGGTGTGAGGTGGGGGTTTGGGGACAGTCCCCAAAGGCGCGGGGGGGATGGTGGTGGAGAGGCATGGGCGGACGTACGTCGGGCTTCCCTTGGCCGCTTTAGGAGGTCGCACCGGGGAAGAGCCGGGGGGTGTTTCGGGCGGTGTTGGGGGCGGCAGGAGCCGCAGTTTCTGAACGGCTGTTACAGGCCTGAAGAAAAGGTCGGCCTAAAGAAATAAGGGGGTCCCTCTTCTGCAGGTGCTGCGGACTCTTCCTCCGCCCCGCTGCTCGACAAGGACTCGCTGCAGCTGCCCGAAGGTAGGAACTTGGGGCTGGCTGCGCCCCTCGCCGCGTCCAGCTGCGGCCCAGCAGCGCTCAGCCCCCCACCTGTCCCCCGGCAGGGCTTTCGGTGCTGCGGGTGGCCTACGGGGACATGTCTCAGCTCGGAGTCTTCTGCACGGACCCCATCCCCAAAGGAGTCCGCTTCGGCCCTTTCCAAGGCAAAGTGGTCAACACCAGCGAGATCAAGACTTACGATGACAACTCGCTGATGTGGGAGGTAGCGGAGACACCGCCGGGCTTTCCCCGCACCCCTAAGTGGGACTGGGGCGAGAATTTCGGGCGCTCCTCTCACGCAGCCTGCAAGAGGCGCTCTGCCCAGTGTAGTGGGTGGTGGGCTTGTTGAGAGTGGGATGTGAGAGGGAACGGTCGCTCCAACCTGATCCGATTCTCCTTGGTCTCCAGATCTTTGAATATGGCCGTCTGAGTCACTTCATCGACGGGAAGGGCACCTCTGGCAACTGGATGTCCCTGGTGAACTGTGCCAGGTTCCCCGAGGAGCAGAACCTGACGGCTATCCAGTGCCAGGGGCAAATCTTCTACGAGAGCTGCAAGGAAATCTTGCCGAAGCAGGAGCTGCTGGTGTGGTACGGGGATTGCTACGTGCAGTTCCTGGGCATCCCCATTAGCCTGAAAGGCTTGCCAGAGAGCAAGAGACCCCAGCAGCACCCCGAAGGTGAGTCTACCGGCGACCCCTGAGGGGCACTGCCCCCTGTTCCCATGGCTGGGGTTAGAGTCGCGTGACGGGAGGTGAAGGAACCCGGGCATCACCTTTTCCCGGGTGTATGTCGCTTGCAGCGCTCCCTGGTCCCTGAGGTGGCGGGTGGCGGGGCGACCCGTCCCGCCGCGGGGATGCTCCGGGTGGTGGTGGCCCCACAGCCCGGTCCCGCGGGTCTCCTCGCCCTCCCCTCGCAACCTCAAAGAGCAGCTTCCCCTCGGCGCCGGGGATTGTGCCGGGGGCTGCTGCCAGCTCGGAGCAAGAGGCACCCGCGCTCCTTGGTGCCCCGCAGATTGCCCTGGGTCGCGGTTCCTAGGGGGGTTCAAAGCGCTCATCTGACGGCTGTAAAACATCTGGCGGGGCTGGGCTGAGCTCGCCTCGGCTCCGCGGCGGCGGGGGGGGCGGACGACGACAGGTTTGGGGAGGAGAGAGGCTTTTGGGGCGCATTCTTGTTTTGGTCTGGATTTGTCCTACGGTTGACTTGGTGATATTTTTCGCGCAATTAACACCCCCAGTAAAATGGAGCTAAAGTCGTTCCGATGGGCTAATGCTGCTGTTACTTACAAAAGAAACGCCAAATGCCCTTACTCGGGGAGGGTGGGGGTGAGGAGCGGCTCGGCCGGGTGCGGCGGCAAGGAGAGGAGCAAATTGGCACGGAAACCAGGCAGGGAAATTTATGTAGCTGTTGTCTCTAGGTGCCAGGCTCAGGCAGTTGGTAAACTGTTCGTTTAATTTTTAAGTCTTAATCCAAAATTACTGTTATTAAAGGCAGAAAAGGATGTGTAAATGATTGGGGGAAAAATAAATAAATCTGTTCCGTTCCCCCCTTAATTCAGTGCTTAAGGACAGTTTGGAACACAAAAGAAAACCAAATGAACGGGGTTTTGTTCCATAGTTTTTTGAAAACGCTATAAAAGACGTGCAAGTTTGTCTTTCATTTGGGTCTAGGAGATAAAATTTAGGGGCAATATTGATAAGAAATACCTGGCAACGTTTCCATGTGGGGAGATCCTTTTATGTGGGACTCCGCGTTGCTTTTTCACCTATTCGCTCGTAGTTTATGAAGGTACAAGGATGAAAATCTGCCTATTAAGTCGGAAGCTAAACCAAATAATTTTAGCAGGCTGTGGGCTCTGGTTTGTTCCCCTCCGTTAGAAAGGCGAGTGGTGCGTATGCTCAGGAGATCCGACGTGTGCTTTGTTAACGGTAAATGGATCCTGGCAGTATCGCTATTACTCCCCTGGAGACTTAAAATTCCCCCTTGGGCGGCAGCTCTGCCAAGGAAGTGGCTCGGAGGTGAGCTGGGGGGTGACAGAGGAGGTGGCACTTTGCCTTCTGCTCTACAGAAGCCGGCGAGAGCTTCAAGTGCGAGCGCTGCGGGAAGGTGTTTGCCTACAAGTACTACCGGGACAAGCACCTCAAGTACACCCGCTGCGTGGACCAGGGGGACCGCAAATTTCCTTGTCACCTCTGTAACCGATCTTTTGAGAAAAGAGACCGGCTGAGGATCCACATTCTCCACGTTCACGAGAAGCATAGACCTCACAAGGTGAGCCTGCTTCTGGGTCTCCAGCTATTGGCCCTTCGGAGGGAGGTTTAATTATTAAAGAGTCGAGGTAAAAGCTGATGTTCCTCCTCCAGCTCCCTGGTGGGACTGCTCCGCCTGTACAGGAAGAGTGTCTTGTGCAGCAAAGCTTAGCTGAAGAAATTTAATGTTTTAATACGGGGGAAATAGTAAGAGTTTTTAAAGAAGCTATATTTCTCTTGGGCGTTTTAGATGTTTGGGGGGGGGTTGCTACTTTTTTAACAAGTGTGGGGCTAAATTGTGCCTAAGAGTGCTCTGCTCGTCCGGGATCTCGCATCCTTCAGTCTGAGAACCGACAGACAGCTGTGTCCGTGGGGCAAAACGGGAATGAAAGTTTTTAACATTCAGCATGGACCAGATTTTCAGTTGATGGAAGCAAATCTTTGCTGAGATACTTTGCTTATCTCCACCAAACACCTCGCTAGTGCTGGTTCTCTAGGAGCACCAGGAGTGAAAATTGGGAAGGTCAAGTTCCACTGTTAAATCAGTCCTGAAAATCCTCTAAATACCATTTTTATAGATCATCCTGCAATAATGTGAAATGGTTTTCTTTACAGGAAAAGCTTTTATAATTCAGTGATATTGCCATGTCAGAATATCACTGATTTAGTAACAGAGTAAAAACTTTTTTTTCTATTAAATAAGAAGTATTAAATGCCATGTAATTCTTCCCCCCCCCTTCTTTCCTTTCCTAAAGCATTTGTTTTGGAAGGCATATGAAAGAAATACTTTGGAACAGTAGGAAGATAAACTTGTGCTCAATATGTTGCATTTATGAGAACAGAAACTCAAAAAACAAAGATGGAAAATGACAGTAAATTTTTTTTTTTCCCCAGGATCAGTCATAGCATAGTTTATGTTGAGATTATGAAAGGAAATTTCATACAAATTATTATACAGGGAAAATTTTGGGGCTTATACAAATTTCACTGAATCATTGCAAGTCTCCCAGATGACTTCAGCCCCCTTGGATTTGGGTTTTGTCCTGTTGTCGCAGCCACAGCATGAAGGCAGCAGTTTCTCAGATGAGTCTGGGGAGGAAATGCTGCTTGTTCCCCTCCCTTGAGGAGAGGCTGCAGGCTGAGTGCTGTGACTGACTCACTGGTCCAGAAAAATGGTTATTATTTTAAGAGGTCCCCTTAGGATTATTGTTTTTAAAGTTGATCTTTTGAGCAAAAAATACAAATAACTGGAGTTAGACTTACACTTTGATGAAAAGTGATGATTTTACAGACCTTGTCAGATTTTGATTACTGAAAGTCAATATTGTCTATTCCTGTTCTGAAGGATGTTTTTTAATGAAATAATTTGAGCCGCACATAAAGAAAAAAGCTTTGACTTCTGCATGATATCCCTTCTATTTTTAAAAACCCTGTTTTTTTTAAAACCAGTTTAAAATACTGATTGTATTTCACCTTGTTACTGCTGAAATTGCTGCTGTCTGTATGTACAGACACCTATTTATTATGTACATATATTTATGTTTATCGATAACGATATGCAGAAAAATACATGCACACGTCATCCATGTACCTCATTTGCCTTTTTAGCTCTGCTGTTGTGTGCTGCCTTTTAACTTTATCCCTTTTGTTTGCTCCCCCCAGTGCTCTGTGTGTGGGAAGAGCTTTTCTCAGTCCTCCAGCCTGAACAAGCACATGCGGGTTCACTCCGGGGAGCGCCCCTACAAATGCGTCTACTGCAACAAGGTACGGCAAAGCCCCACGATCACTTCCTGCTTTCTTCGAAGAAAACGCTAATCTCCAGAGGAGCATGTTCTGGGTTACAGCCGTGAGTCGAAGGGATGGGGCAAACAGGGTCTGGTGTTCACCTGCTGCTCCTGTGCAGTCAGGAATCGTCTTTGCCTCGGCTACACTCTAACACTGGCTGTGCTCTGGGGCAGCTTGGCTGCCCCTGCCCCTTCGCTCACTGTCTGGTGACATCATGAGATTAAAGGAAAAGTGCTGAGCCAAGATTACCATTCTGGCCCTCAAACCCACTTTGGCTTTGTTGATAAACAGCTCCAGGGACTCTAGGGACTGTAGGGATCTTGATCTGTTTGTGCTCAAAGGTGTTCCTCGTGAAAAGGTATGGGAGGTGTGTTGCTCTCTGCCCTGAGAACTTGCCTCTGATGGTTCAGCAGTGTAGCAGTGATAAAGGGGATTTATTTGGTGTAGCCTGTGAATAGTGAAGGGCCTGAAAGTGCCTTGGGAAGAAAAAAAAAAAAGTGCACCAAAAACCCCAAAACAGAACAACAAAAAAGGGCTCCTTTTGCAGCATTCCTGCTCAAGTCTTTGAGAAGTTTTCTCCAACTTCAGGAGGAGACTTTACTAGGGAACACTTTTGATTATGCACGTTTTGCTACTTGGTGTGGGGAGAAACCTGAAAAGATGTCTGCTGGGCAGGCTGCGTGGGTGAATTCTGGCAGCTGGATCCCAAGTGCCCAGTGCATGTAAATGTGAAAGGGTTTGACTCTGGAACTGAACCAGTATTATGTCTCCCAAATGTAAAGGAACTGCAAAGCTAATTAGGAGAGTATTGATGACTTATCATTTGACATGTAGAACTATTTGCTGGTGCCTCTGGTCAGTAATCTTTCTCTGAGCTTCATCTATCTCCATGTGCTCACAGATCTGTAAAGCTGTGTGTGGTAGCTGTTGGCTTCTCACTCCTTGTTGCTAGGAGGTTTTGTTTTCTCCGATTATCTGACAGTGTGAGCTTTTTGAGGACATATTTTCTGGGTGCAGTGCTTCTGGTGGGGTCTGGGTTAGCTGAACCTGGGGATTAGGTATGTGAAAAATAGTCCTCCCAACTTCTCCTCCCCTCTTCCCCATCCCTGTCCTCCCAGGCGTTCACAGCATCCAGCATCCTGCGCACTCACATCCGCCAGCACTCGGGGGAGAAGCCCTTCAAGTGCAAGCACTGCGGCAAAGCCTTCGCCTCGCACGCGGCCCACGACAGCCACGTCCGCCGCACGCACAGCAAGGAGAAGGGCTGCGCCTGCCCGGTGTGCGGCCAGCACTTCCCCGAGCAGGAGGATTGCCACTTCCACATGAAGGTCCACGCCGCTTGCTAGTGGAGAGCCCTGCGGACGCGTCCTGGGCCGGCTGATGTGTGTGTCGGTCTGCGTTCCTGTGCACGTCGTGAGAGGTGACGTTTGCCTTCGCGGTGACTCTGACTGTCCGGTCTCTGGACCTTGAGTGCAGGGGATGGAGTTTCTCTCACCCAGGTATCCTGGTGCCACAGTGGGGTGAAGTCCAACATGTGCTACCCCACCTTTCCCTTCCTCTCCTCCCATACCCTAATTTCTGTGGAAGAGAAATGCAGGTGGGGGGATTTTGCCTCTCATGAACCTCTTGTGCACCAGTGTTGCTGTGAGGAGTGTTTGTCTCCAAAGCACGATATCTATGGACCGCCTGGTGTGGTCCCTACCAAAGCTTGTGGGAGGGGGTGTTTCTATAGAGGGTATTTCTAGCTGAGAGGGGCTCCCTAGGTTGGTGGGGCTGCATCCAAGAAGGACAATGGAAGCCTTTGCAGGAGCTGGTTGATTAACACAGATGGTTTGATGTTACTGGGGTGATGAGGTTCTCCTGATATCCCAGATCAGGGCTTTGCACATAAATATCTTGGTTAAAGGTGTTTATTTTGTGCCAACTTTAAGCTCCTTAAAAGCAGTGTAGAAACAGGAAAAAAGTTATCTGCACATTTAATTCTATCATTCAGATACTGTGTACAAATATCTATATTGATTTGCACTAATTTTATATGGCTTATTGCATCTCAATTTTATCATTTTTCTCCTACTAAAAAAACCCAAAACATTAAATATATTTATAGAACCACTTGCGAGGGGAAAATATTGAGGCCCAGCACTAAGCAGTAGCTGGAATAAGCAAGCCATTAGTGCTGTACATATGCCTGGGTTTTAAGGTAAAATGAAGAACATATTTTATTCTGATTTTTTTTTTTTTAGTTTATTTTAATATCAAAGATTCCTGCACTAGCAGGCTGAATTTTGTACATATTGAGGGCTGGAGTGGTGAGCTCTAAATTGGTGGAATTCATGCCTGAGCAGAAAATTATCACAATATTTGTCTTAAAAATCATGTTGGGGGGTGGGGGAACTGAATCTTCATCTGCCTGTATGGAGGTGTTTTTCCCCAGGTTACAGTCACATGGTCAAAAGAACATGTGCACAAGTCACACATGTGCAAGTGTGTAAAGGCTTTGCTGGTTTGGTCCCATGAATAACTCAGGATTTGGTGAAATCCTCAGCTCCCTACTAAGGAAATGCTACGGACCAGGAGTGGCTTGAAGAGCCATGAACTGCGCGGTCAGCTCCCCACGCAGGTGACCTGGCTTCTTGCGCAGAAGGGTTATTTTAGTGGTGCATCTTCTGTAATGATTTTAGCTGTGTGCGTTTTATTCTGCTTGAAGACGCCCACCCCCCAAAATACCTTGTACTGAAGTATTAGCACTTCTGCAGTGTCGTGTGATGAGCTGTCTGTAAAAGAGAATGTAAAGGCTCTTGCTTGTACTTGTGGCTAAAGATATTGGTTGTCTTGCACACTAAATCTGTGAATGTAAGTTTTGATGCTAATTCAGGCTATTACAATGCCATTCGTGGAAAGGATGGAAATAAATTATTGGAGGCTGCAGTGTGCACTAATGGCCTGGAGGTTGTTTTCTGCCCCATCCATGGGAAGTGTAGCAAATGGAACATTTAACTACCCTGTAGCATGGTCCTGGCTTCTGAATAGCGAGTCCGGCTGGGGCTGGGGGCAGTGGGGGTGGCACTTGGCCAGCAGCAGCATTCACAGGAGGGGACAGGTGGAGCTGCCCTGCCAGCCTGCAGCAGACTTTTCTCCAGCATGGGAAATGTGGTGCCGGACAGGGCTGGGGAGAGATGTGGTTGAGAGAATGCTCCTGTAGTGTACGTGCGCCCTGTTTGCACCCAGCAAGATGAGATTTTTCCTTCCCTGGGGATGTGCACCTGTGGCTGTGCTGCCTGCAGCCTGGTCCCAGAGAGGCTCTGGGGAGCTCGGCTGGGAGCAGGGCAGCCCTGTTTATACACAGGGGTTTCTCTACGCAGCCTTTGCATGCAGAGCAGGGTGAGGGGAGGGAGGGTGTGTGCACCCTGCCCTTGTCTGCCTGGCAGCTTCTTGGGATGATGCAGAAAGCCCTGTGCAGGAGGGAAGCTGCACTGCAAGTTCATTCGAAGGGAGGATGTTTGTGACCAAGCCGTTGTGAAGGCTCCATCCTTTTGCTGGAAGGCCCCAGCTGCTGGGTCCTTCTTGAGCATCCACCATGGTGCTCGCTGCTCCTGCTGCCCATATCTGAGGCTGCAGAAAGCAGGACCCGAGTGGGACTGGGCTGTGGCTTTGCATGCTGTTCTAGATCCACCTCCCCTCTCTCTTGGCATCATCAAATCTGGGACAGAAGGGACATTTTCCCCAACAGAGACCATACGCTGTTCAATAGATGCCTCACTCAGTTGGGCTTAAACTGGCTGTAGTGGGGCCCTCCTGGCAGGGAGCCCATCCTCCTGCATTCCCCAAGGACAAGGATTACAAAAAGTGTACCTGGTGTGTGCACCCTGGGTTTTCTCTTAACTGCGATTTAAAATTGTCCTGCCCAAGGGAGTAGCAAATGGAGCTGTTGGGAGGAATCAACCCTGTAAGACAAGCTGATTTTAGGTGCTTTGCATTAACTGTCAGGATTTTTTAGATGTTAAATGGAAGGTGATCTAAATAGAAACCAGTGGATGAGAGCAATCCTGGCTCTTCAGCTGGGGGGGGCTGGTAGAAATGAGCATGTGTGAGTCTGGCTCCTGAAAAGCCCCTCCTCCGTGAATGACAATGGTGAGACAAAAACAAAAAGGTGGTCCCAGAGCTCAGTGAGGGAACAAAAGGCCTGGCCACTGACATCTGCTGCCTCGGGCATCTCCCTGCTCTTCAACCTCCCTGCCCCTGTCCCACTGCACTCCCCCGGGGGGCTGGGGGAGAGGGAGGTGGTTAACCACCGAGGGAAGGCAAAGAGCAGCAAGAAGCTTAGTGAATTGAAGATAATGCCGCAAACAAATATTGATTAGTGCCAAACTGTCCATTAAACAAGAGCTCATTCTCCAGGGAAGCTCTGACTGGCTGTCCCCTCCTTCAGAAAGCCGTTTTGTGGGGTCCCCAATCTCCCATGTGCCTATGCAGCAAGTGCTGGGGTTTGTGTAACCCTGACAGTCACCATTACCTGCCTTTCCCTTTCTCTCCTCACACATGGGTGTCCACTTGCACCTTCTCTCTTCTGGCTTTCTATAACACAGGTTGGGACACTTGGGCTTTGCACTCTAATTTCTTTCTCTTTTCTGACCTCATTTTCAGTGGGACCAGTGATGGTCTGTGTTTTTATGGTGTTTGACTTAAGCTTTAAAAGGCCCCTGAATGCCTTTTCCAAAAAGGCTGTCCCTCAAGGGTGCCTGGGGTCAGGCAGTGGCAGCGGGGGGTATGTGGGAGCATCAGAGGAGAGCAGCCCAGCACCTCTTCTGTCCTACAGCTGTACCCAAGCAGCTCCGCTCCACCTCCCTCCTCAGCTGCTCCCTCTGCCACAAGCTCTTGCTGTAGAAACTGGCCTGCAACCCCCGCTGAGCTGTTCTGTAGCAGTGGCAAACTGGGCTTAAATTCATAGGACCAGCCTCTGGCTAGCCCAGCAGGTGAGGAGCATGGAGAGAGCTGCTGTGTGCCTGAGCGTGGGGATGTCGCATGGTCCTGCCCGTTCTGGTACCATCAGCCTGAGGAGGAGCAGTGAGAAAAGGCAGCTTCTCCCCCTTGCACTGCAGGGATGTGAGTAGAGCCAGCAGGACACCTTGGTCATTAACAGAAGTGCAGGAGTAGAGGAAGTATCTTCTGTTTGCCCAGTGAAGGGGAAAGGGATGAATTCTTGGGTTAAATGGCAAAAAAATGCAATTCACAGACAATCCCTGAAGTGCAATCAAGCCGTGAAGCCCCTTCTCCCAAGGGAGAAAGGGTCGGATTCATCCTTTGCCTCAGTCCAAGCAAAGCTGGTGACACTCCCTCCGTGCGGTTTGGAGGATGCTGGCCCAGCACAGTGGCCACGGGTGGGGATGTGGTAGCCAGTTGCTCCCTGGAGAAGTCTCTCTTTCCCACAAGTGACCTCACGGCAGCGGCCAGGGCACCCTGCAGCCGGAGGGGACTGAGGCCAGCCAGGGATTACTTGTATTGATTCTCTAATAGCTGCCAAGGTGGAGGAAAGGGCTGCTGGACATGGACATGCGTCGGGGCTGGAGCTGTGTCGAGGGGGGGGCACAGCCCCCCATTAAAGGCCTCACTCAGCAGCAATCTCAGCCAATGTAAATGGACAGCAGCAGCCCTCCCAGCCCCTAATGCAGGAGCCATTACAGAGCAAGGCAGCAGCACACAGGAACACGTAGTTCTGCAGTATCAGTTTCACCAACTGACTCAAACGATCTTTTAATGAAAAGTGGATTCATTTATTTATTTATTTCAGGGATGTGAAAATTCCCCAAGGAAACAACCCAAAGGGAATCTGTTCACTTTCTTGAACCTCCCCCTGCAGCTGATGCGTGGCTGTTTCCCACCAATGTCCTCACCAGCGAGCGGGAGCACAGGTGGGCAGCATCCTGCTACTGGGGATGGGTGAGACGGGACCAGCGAGCGCTGGAGTTGGCTGCTGCTGGCGATGGGAGATTTCGCCTCCATACGTCGTGGGCAGCGCTGAAAGTTCACAAGTCTCAGTCTAGAGCACAAGTGTGGTGAGGAGCAGCTGAGAGACCTGGGGTGGTTCAGCCTGGAGCAAAGGAGGCTCAGGGGAGACCTTCTGCTGCTCAACAGCTCCCTGACAGGAGGTTGGGGCCAGGGGGAGTCAAGCTCTTCCTGGAAAATAGACGTTTGGTTGTTTGCCCAAGCATCTGGGTTCTTTACCTGTACCCCAGGCCCCTTCCCAAGGATGTGCTCAGCCTGATATTGTGGAGGTTTGGGAAAGAAGGGATGGAAAGTTTTCCCCTCAGGTAGTTTATTTTTGTGTCTTTCCATCAAGGAGAGAGTTCAGTCTTGGATAAAACCACTCTGAGCTTTGTGCAGAGAAGGTGCCTGTTTTAGGGTCTTTAAGCTTGTTTGTGTTTCTACCTCATTATGATACTGTTATCACCATCCTAGCATAGCTTGCTTCTACATGTTGGGGTTTTTTTAACAGTCTAATATTCAAATTAAAAAGGTGTGTTGATTTTGGCTGGAATCAGCAGCCAGGTCTATTCAGACAGCCTAACCCAGTTCAGTTGCTGTAAGACAGGAGCAGGAGGGCCTGATATGACAAAAACATTCTTCTTTTATGGCTCTGATTGATTTTTGTCTCCTGGGAGCTAGTTTGGCCAGGCTGTTCTTACAACAAAAAAGGTTCTATGGGAGGGCTAAGAGAGAACAGTTCTTCTGAATAAGAGAAAAACATTTAATTTCAGGGGAAATTCATAAGTAAAGGAAAACTAAAGTGACTGGTAGTATTTAAAACCACCCCCCAGATCCATGGAACTTTTTGGTCTGTAACACTTTTATTATATCTATCCAGTAGATGGATAGCTTCTTTTTTTTTCTTTTTTTTTTTTTTTTTTTTAGCAGCAATAAGGAAATCAAAATTATTATAGAACGTTTTTAATTTTATCTTTTCTTTTTCTTCAATCTATGTTTTTGGGACTCATCCTTCTTGTAGCAGATTTCATTAGGTTAGAAGAAAAGGCAGTTCCGTGTGATGTACAGCGATGGCCAAAGATGATGTGTAGTGTGTTGTTTATAGGGGTTTGTGCTTTTAATCATCATAGGAAAGCTCCCACTTATTTCCATAATATTTATGGAACCAGATATTAAATGTGTATGATAATAACAGAGTTCTGGGTGGGTTACAACCAAAGTGAAGTATTCTGGATGCTGAGAGTTCTTCTGTTTTCTACAGCCGGATGGTTGTACAACCGCCCTGTTCCCAACCCCTCTGTGTCGGTATTTTCCAAGCGTATTCACCATTCTCAGCAGAATATGACTGACTCTGGCGTATTTGTGTGCGTGTATATGCACATACACGTGCATCTGTGTGCATATAGGTATGCCCATGTGCACATGTAGTGTCTATTAAAAATATCCTTTTGAAAATCCAAGCAATACTGAATATTCAAGTGAACTGAATATAGAACTAATCACTGTCCACTCTCAGTTCCATTACTCCTTTGGATGGTGCTCGTCTTGCAATAGGTAAAGAGTTTGCTAGGGCTTCTTTCTGAGAAGTGCTGTGGCTTTCAAACTGGGTACTCAGCACCATCAGCTTATTTATCAGCCCCATCTGGGCAGGGGATGAGCAGAGAGTGCTCACAGCGATGGCAGATGGCAGCAGCTCTTCTTCCTGCCCTGCTGCTGCTGACAGCCATGGCTCCCACGGGCCCCCCTGGGACGGTGCGTCACACCCTTTCCAGCCTTTGTTGCGTTCATAGTTGGCATCCTTTGCATTTATTTTATTTACATTCCCTAAACCCTTCTGCAGCGTGGCAGAGCGGAGAGTGCCCAGCTGAAGGGGTAAGTCCTTTGGAGCAGCTCTGCTGGCAATACATTCTGGCCTCAGCAGCCGCTCTGCTCCGGAGTGTTACTATATTGGTATTGATCTGCGCTCTGTAGGTCCGTATTTGTCAAGCTTTCAAAGACATATTACCAAAGATTTCTACATGAGAGAGTAATTAAAGGTCAACCTCATAAATAGTTATAACACCCAAGGCCAAAGGGGAGTTTTTACAGTCATTTGAAACTCATCAGAAGTTTAACCTGCCAGAGTTTAGTCCGAGGCGCCTTGGCTGCGGCACTGGTGGGTCCCGGCCAGGGGACAGAGTCACACTTGCTTCTCTTCAGCGTCAGGCTCCTCGCTGCTCTCTTTCTGTCATCACTTTTATGTATGGAATAAAAGAAAATTAAAGAATCGTACGGTTTCGTGGATTAATGTATGGCTGGAGAAAACGGGGAAAGATTTTTACAAAGTGGGTGTACCTTTCCCTTGTTAAACAAGACATTTAACGGTGACAAAGCTTGAGGCACTCGGCTCGGTTAACTCCCTCCAGAGGGGTAAAGAGCTCTTTCAGTGCTATTCATCAGCTTAAACGCTGTGCTCTTCACACTCAATTTCATGCCTTTGTATTATTTTACTTAAACCTGCTAGAGATTCTTGTTTGATTTGTTGGTTTGATTTTTTGTTTGTTTGTTTGTTGGTGGTTTGCATGGGTTTTTTGTTGTTGTATTTGGTTTGTTGGTTTTGTTGGGGTTTTTTTGTGGGTGTGGGTTTTGTGGTTGTTTTGTGTGTGTTTGGTGTAGGGTTTTTTTACTGTTTGTTTTGTTTGGTTGGTTTTTACAGCTCTAGGATTGTTGCGAGCTTCCACACCTTTCCATTCACTCCAACAGCAATATATCAAGAAGTTAATTGCTTTTATACCCAGATCTTTAAAGATTCTATCACGATCAACTATCTCCTTTCCACAAAAGAAGATCCAAAGTCTAATTTTTTTTTTTTTTTTTTTAATTTTATGCAGTTGCTGGTAAAATATTCAATTAGCTTAAAGTACAAATGAAAATCTGCCAGATGTTGCCTACTGTGACCGGGCACCTAGACCAGGGCAAAACATTTCTAGAGCTCAGAGTCAAATAATGAGAACCATTTCTGATTCTCAGCGGCACTTTGCCGAGGTGAGGGATGAAGACGGGAGCGGGGGCAGCGAGCAGAGCCCGGCAGCACGGAGGGCAGCCGTGCCCTGGGCACACACGGCCTTCCACGCAGGAGCAAGGGCTGATGCTCAGCACGCCTTCCACGCAGGAGCAAGGGCTGATGCTCAGCACGCCTTCCACGCAGGAGCAGGGGGCTGATGCTCAGCACGCCTTCCACGCAAGAGCAAGGGCTGATGCTCAGCTTCCCCCGGGCCACCTGATCCTAAGCGCTTGTGCCGGGCAAATTAGTGCGTGTGGCAATTAAAAAAATCTCCGGCAGGAGACTCGTTTGATTGATTGGTGGGAAAGGGCGGTAAACTCTGATTTGGCAATAAACGTCCCTTCAGAATTAACAAAGCCGATCGGAATGTAGCCAGCGGGAACGTGAATTTATCTATGGAGGAGTTTCCTCCCCTCCTTCTGGGGGCTTATTGCCTGCACTAATGGGGTCCCGGGTCTTTTCCTGATAGATGCCTGAATGCGAGGCAGCAGATTTAAAGATAATCATGACAATGACTCTGATAATGGTCGGCTCTGTAGCCTAAAGCTGGCGATGGGGACTGTGAAAGCATCTTAGCCCAGGCGGGCACAGCACTTTCCTCCCTTCCTGCTGTGAGATTATCTCCACCCCTCAGGAGTTTAACCTGCTATGAGGGTCAACCCCCTTTGACCCGCTCCGTTCTGACACTAGAATTGACATGTAAAGGTATTTCAAAACATCCCTATTGACTTGGCTACAATGGCTCCTTTGCAGCACAATGGCCCCAATCCCGGAGTTTCTGGCTGGGCTGGGCTGCTCTGGGCAGCACCGCTGGCTCCCAGCTGGGTAGGGAAGGATCTGGTGCAGGTTGGTCTCTTCCAAGCCTCTTTCTTGTTAACTTCTGACTGCCACCTTCTCCAAGGCCCTGTTGCAGCTGCCAGGACAAGCCTGCAAAAGAGGGAGGTGTTGGAGCTGTTTCCGTGGCCTTCTGTTAATCCATGATTTCTCTGTTGAAAGAGGGTCTTCTAAGGCACTAAAGTGGGAGCAGGGCTGATGGACAGTGTCAGAAACTTGGGAGAGCTAGAATAGTTATATTTTAATGTCCCAGTGTGATATCAATTCACACTTTTTTTTTGTCTTTAGATCTTCAGAGGCTTTTGCAAAGATAGATGAGGATAGTGGATCTTATTTTCCAAATGGGAGAAAAAGAAACAAACCAAGAGCCACTGATTAGCTAAATTATTTTCCTTGCACTGCAGAAACTGATGCCAAAAGTAGAGCCCAAATCCATGTTAATCCTGAAAAAAAAAAAATCACTATACACAAGTGAGCCACAAACACTTACTTCCCACAGCCAGCCCCGTGCCCTTCTCTCGTGATGGCAAATTCTTCAAGGGAAGGAGCCTGGAAGGGCTCTGTAGGCTGCTTGGGACCAGCCTTTGCTTTATGTGTTCTACAAGATGTTGCTTCTGTAGGTGGGAAAGAGCAATAAAGGGCCATGGTGCGAGTTGTTCTAAATCTCACTGTCATAAAGAGGTCAATACATTTGTAACCAGCGTTTACTCTTTCTTCGTGGGCTCAGTCCAAAGCAAGGGCAGTTTCCTGCTTGAACATTTTGGTGGTCTAGTCTCTGCCAGGTCCATGTCTTTGTCCTGCTGCCTGTGTCTTCCTAATCCCATTTGTTCAGTTTCTTTTGGCTTTCTGAAGGCAGAGCTTGCACTTATATGCCTGCTGCTGCCTTTGCTGGTTCACTGTGTATGTGCCTCTGTACCCGTGCGCAGGAGCTCACCTCACAGTCTGCTCAGTTAATAACTCTCTGTCCGTTGGAACTGGTCAGTGGGTGGCATCTATCCCCACTGCAGCTGGGGCTCTTGGGTGCCTAAATAACAGAAATATCCCAGGCAGGTTGATTTTAGTTGCATTTCTCCCCCTATTTAATTAAGTTACTTGGTATAGGTTTTTAGGTATACTTGGAATTTCCTCCTTCTGCATTGCTGAAGAAGGAAATTGCATTTCCTTTTGTGCAGACTTTCTCCTTGGAGATGAAGCCCTTTTGTTATTTTAAATAGTGAACAAATTGACACAGCTTTGTACCTACTTAAAATTTCAAGATTATAATTAGCACATATATGGGAAAAGGTCTAAGATGTACATGGTCTTTAGAAGACAATGTTTGAATTGCTTGGTTAAAACCCAGCTGACTGCTACACCGAGGATGCTGCTTAGAAATTGCTCCTTTATTAGCCACTTCTTAAAAAAAAAAAGTCCTACCCCAGTATTTATGTTGAAATACTTATGGCCTGTTACACCTCTTATTTCCTCAATACAACTCAGAAGCTACTCCCTCACACGCCACCAACACAGAAGGGCTGGGTGGAAAGGCTGGTAGGTCACCAACAGCCAATTTGAAGCCTCTTGTTTGAGTGGCAAGCAGTCTCATATATTTTGATATACGTGAATTCACAATACTGAAGATAATGTCAACAGATTAATATTCACCAATTTTGTATTCCAAATGAAGTAGAAAAAAAAGGAAGTCTAATAAAACTGTGATACCAGAGCCTTTTTAAGCTGTTGTGACACCGTTACTATAAATAATGAGTCTGTAGTTACAAGACTGGAGGGACATGTGTGTATATACAAGCAATTTGTATTATTAAAAAAAAAAAAAAAAAAAATCCCGATTTTGCTAGTGCTGGGAATCAAAGTCTCTTATGTTTTACCAGAGGTCAGCCTGCCATTCTGATCTTTGTTAATCTTCAACATTTTAACTGATCATTTCAGTTTCCGATTTATTTTTTTTATCAGTGAGACAAGAAAGCTGTCTCCCTGTCCAATATTGGTCAGGACAGTGCAGGTTTCTTTTGGAGAAAACACAACTAGGTAAATCCTACCTCCATGACCAGACTTCCCAATGTCTGCAAAGCTTGCTGTGGGAAGTTCTTGGATCAGCACAGAACAGAGAGACCAGCATCTCCATATCTGAAATAATTAATTCTTCCTGTGCAAAAGTACTGCGCTCCAGGTACAGCACCTGAGATTTGTGGCTTCCTCCAGTCATGGTGTGTTTGACTAAGGAACAAGCTGAATCCCTCTGGGCTCTAGAGGGCCATCTGGTTTCCTACTGATGTGGGAAATCAACAAAGAGAAGGAAAAAGAAGAAAGGAAAAAATAAAAGAAAGAAAGAAAGAAAGGAAAGGAAGAAAAGGAAAGGAAGGGGAGAGTTTAGAAGAATTCCCATGAAAGCCCAGGAGGAGTGAACTGGAGCTTTCTGTGGTCTTTTAAAAATTCAGTTTGTGGTTTTGAGGTTGTTTTGTGTTTTTTTTTTTTTTCCTTGGTAGTGGTTTTTCAATACCAGAGACGTCCTTGGGCTACTCCTCATCAATAAACTGTTACAAAGCCCCTGCTCTACTTTACCACAATGTCTGTAAGCCAACAAAACTGAAAAAAAAAAAAGGGGGGGGGGAGGGTGGACACCCGAAGATCTGGGAAGAACATTTGCTCTTCCTCATATGAAGGCTTCTTACCAGAAATTGATTTCTTGATTTTTTTTAATGCCTTTTAACATAAATATACCCCCATTACACTTCAGGTTTCAAAAAGTAAGAACATATGTGATTGACATCTGTAAGTACATCTGCGTGGAACATATGTGCCCTTTCCAGTGATTCTATTGAACGCAGCTCATCCTAAGAAGTGTGACCTTGAGTTGTTTTTGTTTTAGTAAACTCAGCCTGGTTAGGAATCTTCCATTAATGTCCTGGACTGAAAGCGATAGCTCATGCCCCAGGGATCTGGGGAACAGGGGAATTTCACTGTCCTTGATACGCTACAATCTGTTTGTTAAAAGATATGCTGGGTGAGGTGGATCCTAACCTGACATAGTTGATTTGGTTTTAGGGCAATACCATGCTCACCAGATCTTTCCTTCTTGTTGCAAATTGTTTGGGTTTTTTTTAGATCTCATCCTTTATGTGCATTTTAGAGTAACATTGCTGCATACTTGAAGGAAATAAAAGGGGAAATAAATAGAAGACTTTTTTCCACTTTCTTTTATATATGGCCAACTGTTTTCCTACTTTTCTGGATGTTGTTGTGCTGGGATATGCCCCCCAGGCACATCTGAAGAATGTAAAACTCTTTAACACAGATGGAGCTGCCATGCTTGATAAGCAGGTTCAGCCCCTTGGAGCTGTGGGTGCTTTGGCAGGTAACAAACCACCTGAGAATGTACAGTTTAAGGAGGAGCTTTGGTATCAGAGGTCCAGGAAGGTTGTAATCAGCCTGTGGTTGCAGTCCCAAGGAAGATGAGGAAGGAATTTCAGCAGCTACTATTAAACAAGGACAACATGGAATGCTTTGTGATCAGAGTATCGAGGAAATGAAGGTAATACAGTAACATTACTGTTGGTAAGGACCTGGATTGTTCTACAGTCCAGGGGTGCTTAGGGAAGGTCTGAGCTGGTAGGATCAGCCCCATGTTGTGGTTTCTGCCACCCTGACCTCTGGCCTGGGGAGCAACGGTCTGTCCTTGAGGCCTTCTCCTGAGCTGTTCCTCCCCCGTTACACCAGATCAGTTAGAGCTCTTCCACATGACCTAACATAAGGACTTTGCTACGGTCACTCGCTGCTGGCAGGGCTGGCTGCGAGCAGGGAGCTGCACACTGGATCAGATAATGTCCTTCGTCATGGCAGGAGCATGTGCCCAGGCAATGATTAGGAAGAGCCTCCCCCTGTAGTCCTTGAGGGCATGGCTCCTGTAAGAAGCAATATGGCCTGATGCCAGAGGTGGGGCCACCACAGTTGTGTCCATGCTGGGATGAAGAGAGCACCCCTGCAAACTGGTGACTGCACAGGAGGGAGGGAGACCACGAAACAGCCTCTCACCGAGTGATGTTGGGGAAGGAACAGCAGTCGATGTGTGCCTGGCCAAACCCCTGTTGTCCTCTCCTCTTGCTGTAGCCACTTGTGCTCAGCTCCACAGGACTTTGCAGTGTCTCTAAAGCTTGGCAGCAGTTCTTTCTGCCCTGCCACTGGGATTGCTGTCTGTGTCCTGTGATGGTTATCTGGCTTGTGTGTGTCTGAGCAGGTGAGGGGTAATAGGAATGGGAGAAGAACAGGTAACGAAAAAAGGACAGGTAGGAGGTATCAGTTACTAACTGAACTTCTGTGAAAATGGGGCTGGGGTTTTTAGGCATCTTATCAGAGCAAGTTGAAGGTCTAGGGAGCAGTGGAGGGTGGCGAGGAAATGGAAGACAAGGTGAGAAGGAAAGGAGAGCAGAAAAGGCACAGAGCATGTTTCAGAGAAGAGAAGGGAGACAGGGTGGTGGAAATCATCAGGTGAGGTGGACTGGAGACTGGATAGGTGTTGGGCCTTGGCTGCCTGAAGTCCTTGGCTGCCCCTGAGCATGGTAGAAACACAGCAAGCCAAAAGTGTCTGGAGAGCTGTGAGCTTCTCTGTAAGCTGTGAGTGCCAAGACCCCTGCAGTCACCCCTTGCTGATAGGGGTGAAGGGATGTCCATGAAGCCTGGGTGACCAGGACAAGCACGGACAGCAAGCTGGCTGCAGCAGCCAGCCTCGTGCCTCAGTGTGTGTCCAAGGGCATGGGAATTCTGAGGGAATTTTTCTTAAATTCTCTATTAGGAAATTTACCCTCGTGGTGAGATGTCAGGTATTTATATTTAAAACTTCAGATAAATAGTAATACTTCAGGAATGAATAGGCTTTTGTAGAGATTCCTGTTGAGTCCCAGGAAAAGCGTCTGACTCCTTATCAACCCCATGACCAAATGTGCTAACAGGCCACTTCTGCCTGGGCTTTGTTTTCCCAACACTCCACCACGGGATCTGCCGCCTCTCTAATGGAAGGTTCCCTAAGAAAGAAAGGTCCCTGCCCATCAGTGACACCCACACAAAGGCAGGAGAGGCGGGCTCTGGAAGTTCTCAGGAGACCCTCCTGCACTAGAGATGAACAATTGATCCTGGCCACAGCACTACAAAGAGTCCCTGATACCCCCCAGCCGAGGTATTGTACAGAGAATTGTGGTTTGTTGTCAGTGGCCTCTGGAAAGCAGAATGGAGGCACTTGCTGCTGGAGATTGTTTAGAAAGGGAGGCATTAATGAGAAGGAAAGAGCTGCTCATGTGATCAGGGTATGAAACCTCAGTGAAAAGGGAGTAACAGTGGCATTTAGGAGCCCTGTCACTGTCTGTCCTTCCTGTGCAGCTCCCCTCTTGCAGACATTCTTAGCACCATGCAGGGCTCTTAAGGTGTTGTTCATGTGCTTTTGATCTGGAAGTTGTGTTTCTATTTGGAGAACAAACAGTGGATGGTTCACAGCAAGCATCAGGCTGGGGAACCAACGGCTCTTGCCCTGAGCTCTGAGGCTGTGCATCAGAAGCCGCTTGTGTTGTTGAGAAGTGCGCTGTAAACTGCACCTTTTGCTGTCCTTGCTGTTGCCAGGACTATCTGCTACAGGTGAAAGAGTGGTAGAGGGGGCTTCCCTCCCACCCAGTACCTGAAGAAATCCAGACCAACTCAAACGAACTGAACAAAGGCAGGAGCAATGCCCTTCGTAACAGGTATGGCTACTTTAATGTGGAGACGCTGCTGAATCAGACTTTTGGAGACCTTTGAATGCTATTTGCACTGTCGGTGCCCCTGTGAGAAAATAAACAGAAGCAAACAAGACAAAAAAGCCAGCTGCTGACCATGCAAGTTAGGTCTGACATACACTTGTAATAAAAACATGTGAACTGGTGGCAATGGTCAATCAAGTGGGAAAGTGCAGCCTGAGGAGCTCTAGCGCTGCCTGATGCATTTTCCAGCTGCTCTGGCTGTGCTGAATTCTCTGCCAGCACATTCAGATGATGTCAGGGAAGAAAAAAACTGATTAACTTTTACCAAGACACGGGTAGTGTTTGGGCCTCAGGCACAGTGATGGAGTAAGGGGCACAGGAGAAGTGCCACCACCTTCAGCTCCGTTTTAGCCACCCACAGGTAAACTTGCATTGACGTAGCTGGTGCTGTTTTGTCTGCCCTGGCAATTGCTGATATAACCCCTCAGCATTGAAACGTCTTCTCTGGCATCATTAAAAAGAAGTCAAATCCTCCAGCTGGCAGATTGGCAGGGCTCTGCTGTGCCTTCCCAGGGCCAGCGTGCAGTGCGGGAGGAGGGTACGGCCCCTGTGCGTGCTGGGTACCGTTCACCAGCCAACTGCTCAGAAAAGGGCACCTCAGCACAGAGGTGCCACCCAGGTGCTGCCGTCACTGAGCTTCCTGGCAGACATGGTGCAGGTGTGGCAGGTGGTGACAAAACGCGGCCCTGTGCAATTATATTCCCCATGGGTGGTTTTAATTTTGCAGCTATAAAGAAGTCTGTGTAAAAGAACCAACCGTGCGTGGCTCCGCATCTTCAGATAAAATTGCTATCCTTAGTTTGCCCTTGCACAGTTCAGCATCGGTGCATTATTGATTGGAATTAGGAAGTTAATAAGGTTTGGGCTAATTAATCAGATGGGTAGGGACTGGAACTGCACTGCAAGGCTTAATCAAGTCATCAAAGCTCTCAAGCCGTGAAGAAGGTAATTAAAGGAAAAGGATGCCTGTTATACAGTAACAGGAATCTAGGAGAGGAGAAGAGCAAGATAGAGAAGCTCCATTTTCTTTTGTACTCTTTTCTGATATAAATCAGACCAAATGACCTAGGTATGGTGCTCAGCTTCCTATCAGCAAATGGGGTTGGATGAATTTATGAATCACACTGGAGAGGAATTTAGTCCACCTGGTCTAATTGCCCTGAAATCTATGGTTGCTCAGAGAGGTTGGGGGCTGCTGTTTGTTGGGTGTGGGGTTTGGGTTGGTGGGGTTTTTTTTGTTTGTTTAGTTGGGACTTTTTGGTTTGTGTGGGTTTTTTTGGGGTTTTTTTTTTTTTGGTGAAAAAAGAAAGGGGGGGAAGTGGGACAACAAACATGTTAAGGCAACATTGATTAATATGAAAATACTATTTTGTGGCCTATTGAGTGCTTAGCTTAGAAGGCTGAATCTCAAGCTTTGGTTAGTCAATTGCTTTGATGAAATTTTAAGCACCACAAGAAACCTCTGTGGTTTCATTAAGAATCAGGTTTTATAGCCTTTCTGACTGTACTTGGACAGCAATCTGTCAGATTAACAATAATGCAGGTGAGTTTTTTTTTGGCAAAGAGCGTACAAGAAATAACCACTAATGGCCTAAAAAGAAACTTTAGTATGTGTCTTCCATGTTTATAGTCGCTGATGGATCTAATGTTTGATGCCAACTACCCACAGTGAGCTGGAGCAGCAGTTTACTAATATCTAGTGTCAATCTATGTGTTATTCTACTGGAAATTTCAGGGAAAAAAAGATTTTTCTTTCAATAATTTATGTTTAGATTCATTCTGTTTTCAAAGCTAAAATTATTACATTTAAATATTTTTATTA
>JANHGN010001525.1:0-47683 GCA_024605025.1 Megaceryle maxima | reverse complement strand
CAGGGGGGGGTGGACCCGGCACCAGGGGGGGGGGGGACTGGCTTGGGGGAGCTGCGCAGGGGGGAGGGATGTGTGGGGGGGTTGGGAGGGTAAAAAACCCACCTCCCTTCCCCCCCCCCCCCCCCGATCTGCTGGCAGCCCTGTCCTGCCATTCCCAACTGCACTGAGCCTCTGCAGTTGCCTAAGGGAGGCTCTGATCTTGACTTCCCCAGCACAGGCCCCTTCTCCTGTCTGGCCTGAACGTGTCCACTATCTTGCTAGAGCCCTGGAGGGCTCATCCCCTCCCTGCCCTATGCTCCTGGGGTGTGGAGACACCTAGGTCCTGCACAGCCTGACCCAGCATCACCCTGGCACTCCAGACATGCTGTCTTGTTTGGGGGTTGATCCCGTGCAGGGCAGCAAGGCTTCCATTGCTGCGGGGCAAGGGGAAGGGTGAGCAGGGCCATAGCCTGGTCCTGTGACCCTGGGCAGTGGCTAAATTCCTCCAGCCTTGGGGTTCATACTGCCCCAGGATGGGGCCCCTTGGGTTGAAGAGGGCGGGGCACCAGGTCTTTCTTTCCCCCTGCCCTCCTGCAGCGAGATTCGTGGCTCTGAGCCACCCAGAGCTATTGAGCCTGTCCCGTGTCCCAGCTGCTTCCACAGGGACAAGCACTGGAGACTGGCCATCAGCCTTGCCTGGCTGTGCTCTGCCTGGCTGTGTGGCACTTGGTTTATCATCCCAGAAAACTCTCATCTCAGGACTCTCTGGCTCCACCTCGGGGTCCTGCTCTACCAGAGACCGTGGTGAGGCTGAGTGGGAAGGACGAGCATGTCAGCATGGCAGTGCTGGGCTGCTGCTGGCACTGTGGCCCCGGGGGAGCTGGGGTCAGGCATTGCAAGGACACAGCTTGTCTTGAGAAACAGGAGAAGAAGACGCCAGCAGCAAGGCCAACCCAGCCCAACCTCCACATCCTGCTGGGTGCCAAGCCCTGGGGAGGCCATGTAGGGCTAACAGGAGCAACGGGCTGCAAGAGACTTGCATTTTTGGAGGAGCACCACACCGGGGCTGCCCTGACACAAACCCTCCTTGCCCTGCCTGCTGGCAGGCTCTTTCTGTCACTCGTGGTGTGAGGGAGGGTCTGCTTCACTCTCTGCATGGACTCGGATTGGTGGGATGGGTGTCCCCAGCAGCTAGCCACAGGCCCTGGCTGTTGCCTGAGGTTCTCTGGTGCCTTTTTTTTGGGGGGTGGAAAGCAGCAGCTGTAATCCCTCTAAGGCTTGGAGGGATTTGGGGTTGGCACTAGGTGTTACTACTAGGTCACCACTTCCATCATGAGGTGCTGTCCCAGCCAATCCCCACCTTGTGCTCAGGGATCCTGCCAGCCCCTATGTCATCTATGCCTTCTGTGGGCAGGACATGCTGTCCCTTCCCTGTGTCAGAGCTGGTCCCTGACACTGCCTGGCTCAGGATGCCCAAGACACCCAGCAGGACTTCTACCACCACATGTGCCTTTCCCTGGCTTTCTGTAGCTCTGCCTCTCATGCTGGCTCTGTCCCTTCCAGCTCTCTCTCTGGTGCCTATGGATTCACCTTCCAAATAAAGCAACATTGGTGTTCACTGAGAGTGTCTAGGGCTTTGTGCCAGGGATGGGACCTGTTGGGGGTGGGTTCTGAGCTGAGATCACACTCAGCTCAGTAGCCCGGTGCCCTGAAGCCTCCCTGCTTGGAGCCTCTGGCTTGTGGTCACCACATCCTGGTGTGCTCTGGGGTCACAGGCAGGCTTTCTGATGCTGAGCTATTGCTGTTGGTAGAGAGGCTTAAACCTCTGCCCTTGGGTTCAGGGACTGTCTCTGGCCCCACCGTCTTCTCCAGAGACAGGGCACAGTCTCGTGCGCATGTGGGTGCTGGGTGCAGGCACCTCCTGATGCCCATCAGTGCAGAGTCCAAGTCCCCAGGGCTGTGTGGCCAAAGGAACACACTGGGGCCAAGATGGAGCTGCATTCCTAAGAACTTAATCACTCCAGGCTGAAAGGGCTCTCTGTCCTGTGGCCGGGGCACTGTCGGGCATTTGCGGCCATGCTGCTGGGCCCCCGGAGAGCCAGGGGAAGGCTGGGGACAGCCAACATCTTCTGGTGCTGGCTCTGGTCCTGGGCTGCACTCAAGACAGGGACCTCTACCTGCATCTGAGGTATCATCAGTCCCCATGGCTTTTGCCTGGAGAACATGTGCCCTGCTGGCTGGAGGCTGTGGGCAGCTGGCAGCAGTGATGAGCCCCATGCTGCCCTGATAGCCTGAGACCCAGCACAAAGTTAAAAAGGTTGCATGACTATCATGGGATGGCATCCCCCCTTATGACATCGGATGTAGCCCAGCGTCCCCACTGCATCCCTGGGAGCCAGCAGGCCTGCTGTACTGCAAGGACCCGGCGGGACAGCCTGTGGTGCCCTGCATGGCAGCCGGGGGGGCATGGAGGGGCAGCGGATGAGCTGCCAGCCATGCTCACTGGACTGGGGGGAAGCTCCCCACTCCCTCACCGGGACCCCCCTGTGCAGGGCTGGTCTCTGTTCTCTCCCGGTGGAGAGGTGCCCCGGCAACGGAGCCCACGGGGATAAACCCGCAGTGCCCCAGTACATCCGGGGGCAGGACATGCCGAGACCCAGACGGGGACTGCTCCCTGGACCGGGATTAGATCCGGATCGGGACCGAGCAGGGATCCAGGTCAGCCCCAGGTCAGGATCGAGCCGCGTACCTAGGCTGGACCCTCAGCGACCGAGTCCCGCCCACAGATCAGCTTCTAGCCCCACGCCGAGACGGGTCGCAGGGCCCGGCCTGGTCACGCCGCCGGTTGGGGCCGAAGCGGTGCGGGGCCGAAACAGCGCCGCCCCCAGGGCCGAGGCCTCCTCCGCCCCTTTCCCCGCTCAGGGGCGGGGCTGCGGCCTGCGCTTCCAAGCCCGGCTCTTCTGATTGGCTGCGTGCCGGCGCCGCGGGTGGTGTCACGGCGTGCGTCGTAGGGCAGAGCTCGGCGGTGGCGGGTCCGGCAGTGTTCGGCCCGGCGTATCCAGGCCCGCCCCGGCCCGGCATGCAGGCAGTGGAGCGGGACGGGGCAGCGGGCGGCCCTCAAAGGGCTGGTGAGGCTCCGCCAGAGTCGTTGCCGCCCAAGGCTGCCGCCGCTTTCGACCTGCTAGAGCTGGTGCGGAGCTACCGGCGGCTGGAGCTCTACCTGGAGCCGCTGAGGGACGCTGCTGAGGGTGTTCGCTCCCTCCTCAGGTAGGTGCGGGCTGGGCCACGACCGAGACCGTGCCCGGCCCCTGACGCTCTCATCCTTCTTCCTCTTCGCAGGTGGCAGCGGCCCGTGTGTTCCCTCCTCGTCTGCCTCGGCCTCAACTTCCTCCTCCTTACCCTCAGCCAAGGTGCGTGGTCGGGAGGACTGGGCCGGTCCCCTTCTCAGGCCCCCCGGCCTGACGCTATGCTACTTCTTCCAGCTGCCTGGTACTCGGTGTTTGCCCTGCTGGTCCTGGTGCCGGCCCTGCTGGGCTACCTGCAGGAGACATGCCGGGCTCAGCCCTCGGAGACGGAGCTGGTGCGCAGGAGGTACCATAGTGTTCGCCGGGAAGATCTTCGTAGGGTGCAGCTCTCACGACAGGAAGCAATCGCCCAGGTCAAGAGCTTGTGAGTCTCTAGAGCCATCGTGGCTGTGGGATTTTTGGGGCTCTGCAGCTGGAAAGGCTTCTCTATGGCTCCAGAGGGCTTGGGCTCATGCTAATCTGGCCACTGGAAAGTGTATGAGTGTAGGGGAGCCATGGTATGTGTTTGGGGAGCCTTTTCCTGACTGAGGTCTCATTTGCAGCCTGATCCAGCTGGAGGGATTCCTGAGTGGAATGTGCTGTAGCTGCGAGGCAGTGTACCGTGTACTGTACTGGGACAACCCCACTGTCTCTTCCCAGTGAGTAGTGCTAAGTTGGACATCTTGTGGTGGACTCAGTAGGGAGAGGGGTCTGGCCAAGCCTGTGGAGTTCTTTTTGATGTGTTAGGCACTTGGAGAGAGCAAACAGAGAACCAGATGAAGGACGGGGGCGTCTGCTGTCATTTGGGTTCCTCTGTCTTGACTGCAGTGTCCTTGCTGCTCCTCCCCAGGTTTTATGGGGCACTGCTGGGCTCTGTTTGTATCCTTTACCTGTTACCCCTCTGCTGGGTCCTGGCCATTCTCAACAGCACCCTCTTCCTGGGCAACACTCAGTTCTACCAAGGTAAGAGACCTACCTGGAAACGGCTTGTGGGGGATGGGTTGGGGAAAGGTGCTGTGAAGCCAGGGATCCTGCCATGGACCTCTTCCCAGCACTTTCATGTGTGTCCGGTGTCAGGCTCTGCCATGGGTCCTGAGTGCCCCCAAGGGCAACAATGGGATGGTGCTCAGCAGCCCAAGTTGGGTGGTGGGGTCCTTGGGCTCAGCTATGAGAGACAAGAGTCTTTCTTGATGTGTGTCCTGGCCTGGATGCTGTTTCCTGTTCTCTCCCCCGTGCTGTGGCAAACCAGGGCCTGACAATGCAGCTTGTGTGTGAGCATCACCACCGCTCTCAGTCCTTGCCCCTGCTCTGCAGGACTTGACATATTCTTGGTGCCTGTGGCAAAGTGTGACCCAGGCTTGAAAATGTGCTGTTGGAGGGAGGAGAAGAGCTGGAGGCGCATGCCTCTGTGGTGTGTGCATGAGACCAGTGTGGCTGAGCTGTGACTAAGGCCTCTGCTGTTCTTTCTCCTGAGCTGAGGCAGGTGGTGGTTGGTTCCTTGCTGACCTAACTTTGATGTGTGAGCAGAGGAGGCCTTAGGGTACCTGATGAGTGAAGCTTGTGTGTGCCAATGTTCAACCTTGAGACCTGAAGATCAACTTTTGCAGCTGGCTTTGGTGTGGTGGGTCTGGGAGAAGGGAAGTAAGTGCCACCCCTCTCTAACCATGTTCCCCTCTTACCAGTGATAATGGAGCTCAAGGCCTCAATAGAGCAGTGTGTGGGCACCAAAACCCTCGAGAGCACTCCAAAGCCTACCGAACCCCTACCAGCTGCTGCTCCCCTGGATCAGACCCCCACACCTACCAGCACAGAGGTGAGATAGACACAGGGCTGGCAGTTGTGGGGTGGGAGATGCAGGATCAGCCCTTTGATCTGACTGCATGTGTGCCCCTCTACCCGCAAACTTCTTCCAGCTGTTAGCTTTGCTGTGAGCCCCTCCCGAGTTACTGGGGTGTTGCTCTGCTGCACTGGGGGCTTGGCTCAGTTCTTTTCCTGCATGTAAGGATGCAGTCTGGGGATGCAGGGTCTTGCATCACTTTCTGGGACTTGTCTTCTCACGGGGCTGCCTGGGGCCTGGTTCTTTATCCCGGAACCTGCTGCAGGAGAGTTGGCTCACCTTTGGATAGGGTTTGTGAGTACGGCAGGACTAGCTCTGTAAATCTCTTGCAGGACCTTACCCCAGGCAGTGTGGAGGAAGCAGAGGAGGCAGAGCCTGATGAAGAGTTCAAAGATGCTATTGAGGTTTGAGGCTGGTTGGGGTGGGCTGTGCCTCCAAGGCAGCTGAGGTGGGAAGGGGCGAGGACCCAGATGGGCAAGCTGGGTGCTCAGGGAGGGTGGCTGTGTGGCTGGGTGCCTGACTCCATCTGTACTGCCTCTCCTCTCTGTCCCATGCTGCGGGAGAAGGAGAACCAGCTCCTGGTCATGGTGAGTACTGCCATGTCAGGGTGTGCAAGAGGGGCATCTGCTTCTAGCTGGAACTGGCATCCTTTGCCGAGTTTGCCAGTGATGATGCCTGATGGAGCATCCTGCTTATTGGGTGCCCATCTCTGGTGTGGGCTGCCCTGCACCCCTTGAGTGTGCTGCTAGCCACCCCACTGTGCTCAGCTGGCTCTGCTCTCTGCAGGAGGATGACGAGAGCTCTCAGTGCTCAGCAGATTTTGACCTTAGCCTCCCGGACAACGGTTTTATGAGCAAAAATGAGGTGATCCGCAGCAAGGTGTCACGTCTGACCGAGCGCCTGCGCAAGCGCTGCCCCAGCAACAACTTCGGTAAGGCTGGGAGCGGGTGCTGCTTGGGGGAGCTCAGCAGAGTGGGATCTGTGCTGTTCCCAGTGCTGACCACTGAACTGGGAGTGGACAGAGTGGTATGGTACTTGCTAGGGCTGTGCTGGCAACCCCAGTGACATTCATGGGGAGGATGTTCCCAGCCCTCCTAGGAAGGGCATGGATGGGCTGGT
This sequence comes from Megaceryle maxima, assembly GCA_024605025.1. Taxonomy (NCBI): domain Eukaryota; kingdom Metazoa; phylum Chordata; class Aves; order Coraciiformes; family Cerylidae; genus Megaceryle; species Megaceryle maxima. Next base: position 41,464 of record JANHGN010001525.1, on the reverse strand, counting down.
ACAGCAACATTGTCTCCAAGCTGAGCCTTTAAAACAGTCATGGGTGTTCCTGTACCTCCTGAAGTCCCAAGTAGCAGAGCCCTGCTTGACCTCTGCTCTCTTTCTTCCAGGGAGCTGCACAGGCTGTGCAGCCACCTTCTCTGTGCTTAAGAAGAGGGTGAGTCTTTGGCTTCTACCTCAGCATGCTGCCTCTGCCTGGGGCAGAGGTATTGCATGTGTCTGGCTTTCTCTGGCAGCTTGGGTGTCTGGTCTCCATCACAGCCAGGTAGCAGGTGACCTCAGCTAAGTGCTGGGTGTTGTTGCATGCCCAATGGTTCCAGGGATCCCTTGGGCTGTGGAGCCTTTGTCTGCTTGCTCCTTTGGAAGCTGCCTCAGGTCAAACCTGTGTGTGCTGCTGTAGAAGGCACCTGCTCTGTACCCTGGCTTAGGCTATTTCCTGTGGTCTGAGAGCTTTCTGGTGAAGCAGAGCATGGGCCTGCTTGTGGGAACTAGAGGAGGAAAGGGCACCCTTGTCTTATCTGAGGCCATGAGCATGATGCTTGGCACAGGGTCTCACGGACAGTTCTGGTAAGTATGTATCTCTTGTTCCTGACAGACTTGCATGGCTATCTTCCTGCTGCCTTCTCTTCTCCAGACTCATGGGCCCCTCCCCTTACTCCTGGGATAATCTAATATACATCTTGGACTATGGAGCTTGTGTCCCTCCAGGGTTACAGCATAGGAAGTTCCTAGAGTGTCCTAAAACCTCCTGGAGCCTGTGCCCTATGTCCTTTCTCAAGCTGGGCACAGGCTGCCTCTTTTGTCAGAGCACCCTTGAATGCAGATCTGGCATTAGGCCTCTGCAGTTTGTGTAGGTGCTGTTGGCAGATGACCTCTCTGCTGTTGCTGTTGGGACTTGGGGCATGTGCCCACTCCCCTTCAGCAGGGAATGCTCTTAGCAGGACTCCAGCTCTGGAGTTTGCTGGGGAGGGCTGGGAGTGGGCCCAGAGTAGTGTCTCACCTCCATCTTTCTCCACAGCGGAGCTGCAGTAACTGTGGGAACAGCTTCTGTTCAAGGTGTTGTTCCTTCAAAGTCCCCAAGGCTGTGATGGGAGCCACGGGTGAGTAGGAAGGTGGAGGAGGACAGAGCTCCTGCTCCCTCCTGTGCTGTCTGCTGCAGGGATTTGCCTCAGTGCTGGTGGGGAGGGTAGATGGGACCTGCCCAGTGCAGCCTGGCTGGGGACAGAGGAGGGATGGGTTTATGGCTCTGTGGCTAGTCTCTAGGCTAGTCTGTAGCCTGTTGTGGGGAAGGGGAGCATCTTGTGACACCCACTTTCTTTTCCAGCCCCAGAGGCTCAGAGGGAGACAGTGTTTGTGTGTGCTCTGTGCAACCAGGTGCTCATCAAGTGACTGAAACCAGCCCAGCCAGCTCCTGGGTCCTGCACTACCTGACACCCAGGACAGATGCCTTTGCAGCTGGGAGCCTGGGCTGCTTGGTTCCCAGCATGGTGTCACCCTGCAAGAGGATGCTTGCACTTGCTGCTTCTCCTGCCAGTGCCAGCCTAGGGTCCACAAGCTCTCCTTGTTACGCAGCAGCTGCTGCACAGCTGGGCCCTTGTGGCAGAGCATTGCTCACAGTTGTGCCTCCATCCCTTTGGCTGCCCCCTGGCAGCTGCTGCAAGCTCTGGGCACCATCTGGTACTCATTGTGTCCTGTCATGTCCTTGCCCAGGCCATGTGGCCTGGCTCAGCAATGGAGGAGCCATTCTTACCACTTCTGGTCCTACCCCCACCTCCTGGGTGGGGTAGAACAATCTCAGGGCTCTGTGCCTGCCTTTCCCAGCACTGTGCTAGGTGACTGTATTTTTTGGGAGTCGGAGCTCTACCTGCATCCCCAGATGTGGTCTTTAGTCCTGGCTCAGCTGACCCTGCTAGTCCCTCGGCTCCTTGGCCTCACTGCCTGCAGGTTTAGTCTTTCTCCCCATACTTGGCTGTAGCACAGAGGAGGTGAGAGGGTAAGTTGGGGCTTGGCTGTGTGGCTGGGTTTCTGGCTGCAGTGTGAGAAGAGGCACGAGTTGGTCCTGCTCTGTGCACTTGGTGACTGTTGCTTTCTACTACAGATTAATATATAAATGTATATAGAGAATGACCAATAAATCTCTTGCCCTCAGCTGGCTCTTGTCTTGCCCTATTGAAGGCTGTCCCAGGTCACCTTGGCCCTCCTGTGGCCTTGTCCCCCCTGTCATGCAGGTGGTCAAGCAGAAAGGGTGTGTCTCTACTATCAGCTCTCCTTGCTTAGTGGGGTTTCTGTATTTTGTCACAGTGGGGCCTGGTTTGCCCCCAGCTCAGGGCTGTGTGCAGCTGCCCCTCCTTGACTGCCAGGGCCAAATCCTGCTGGGCTGGAGCCAGGGAGAAGCTCAGCTCTGGCAGGAGCAGCTGGGCTTCCTCTCTGCCTCCTGAGGCTGCTCCTTCTGCCCTACCCAGGTGGTGGTCCCAGCAGCTCCCTGCCTGCACAAAGGTGACCTTTCCCAGTGTGAACAGCAAAGCTCCCAGCTATCCCAGGAATGTGACCCTGGCTACCATGCAGCTGTGAAAGGCCAGGGCCTGGGTCCCTGCCAGCTAGCTGCAGCTCCAGCTGGAGGATCTGCGGGGGCTGGCACTCTTGGGCTGGCATTGCTCAATGCCCACCAGGCTGTGACACCCACCACCCTGAAAGGGTGCTGGGGACCTAGATCTTGCTGCTGATTGCACGCCCCATGGGCTGTGCCCTGGGCACAGCCTGAGCTCTCTTCTGGGCTGTGGGCTCATTAACTTCCTCAAGCTGTCCTCCATGGAAATCTGGGGAAAAGCTGGACTTGGCAGTGATGATGAGGGTGTCTTGAGTTGTGCTGGGTGTGTTCCAAGGCTGGGGTGTGGGGGCTGTTGTGCAGAGGGCTCAGCAGTTACTGGGTGCAGCGGAGCATCTATAGCATTGGGAAGGGGGCTGTGTAGCACCCCGAGTTGTGGAGTCAGAAGTGGGGGTGTGTCTGCAATGGAGCAAGTACTGGTCTGCCAGGGGCTGTGGGGGTTGAGCTGTAGAGATCAGATGGCTGATGGTGGGGGGCAGAGAGAAATTGCTTGTCTTTGTAGAGAAAATCCACTCATCACCTCGAGTGATGAGTGCGATGACCACATGTGTCTTAACACTCCCTGGAAAGATGCTAATGCTGCAAAATACAGAGCCCTACAGATAAACTTTGGCTGTGGGAGATGGGGTTTTATTTGCGAATTTTAAATTTTGCATTAAAATGACATGATGATGTTTATGGCTCAGCAGCCTTGCTCTGAATGTAAATTCTAATGATATTTTAATTTTCTTCCCCCCTTTTTTTTTCCCCCACTGGGGCGAGGGTGGTGGCAGTAACCGCCTGTCCCTGGTTTGAGGCTGTGGCAGGGGCTGGCTGCCCTGGGTCCCTGGCCAGTTTTGGGGCAGGGCCATAGGATGCTTTGGGGGGTGGGTGGCCAGTGGGGCCAAGGCCATGCTGAAAGCAGGCAGTGTGAGCAGGGAGCAGCCTGTTCTGGGGCAGGTGCCCAGTGGCTCTGGAGGGTGGGTGGAGGTGTCGTGCAGCCTCACTTTTCCCCTTGTCCTGGGAGGCTCCCCTGGGTCAGGCCCAGCTCCAGGGAGAAGCCACAGTGTCAGGCAGCCAAGTGCTGGGTAAATATCCCAGCAGCTGCCTTTGTGCCTCCTCCACCCGCCTGCAGGAGGGGTGGTTGTGAGAATGCCCTGCAGAAATGGAATGGGGGCAGGAGAGCTGCCTTCCTCACCTGCTGACTGCTACAGAGGCAGCCCCTGCACTCGGGGAGCTGAACTGAGGGGCAGTGGCACCCTCCTGACATCAGAGGGGTCAGGCTGAGGGCTGCCCTGGTCCTGGTGCTGCTGAGGTGCAAGCCCCAAGGGGTGGTTGCCCATTAACCACAGGAAGCCAGAAAGAGGCTTCTCTGAGGTGGAACAATTTACTGGGGTGTAGATGGGCAAGGGGTGTCTGGGCTGGGTCTTGGACAAGGGTGTGTGTGAGGGATGCAGCATGACTGGTCTGGGGGCTTTGGAGCTGAATGCCGCCTCTGAGCCACGTGGGATGGGTAGGATGAAGGAGCCTAGGCATGGGGCCGTGCTGCTTCAGGTCTTGGTCTTGAGGGGGACAGTGTGTGGTAACATCAGGGCAGGAGGGACCTACCTTGGCTGAGATGGGTCCCTGCAAAGGTGGGATAGTCCATGGCTTGGGTGTGTGCTCACAGTGGGGGTGGGGGATGCTTTGCTGGCTGAAGTAGGGATTTGGGGGTGGCTGAGCATCTGGAGCATGTCATTAGGGAGCTGGGCAGGGGACACAGGGGTGCAGGGTAGGGGTTTTGGGTGCAGCCAAGGCATCCCAAGAAGGCCAGGCAGAGATCCTAACTCTAGACAGGGCTTTGGGAGTAGCCAAGGATCTCTGATACAGATGAGGGTTCACAAGCACGGAGAGCAAGGGTCCTGCGTGCAGCCTAGATTCCTGGGTATGGGCAGGGGTCCTGGGAGCAGAACAGGGATCCCAGGGGCACAAAGCAGGGCTCTCGGGATGGGGGCAGGAGTCCTGGCTATGGATCAAGGCTCCCACAAATGTAGCTGGAAATCCTGCATGTGCAGAGCCAGGTTCTCGGGACACAGCCAGGGGGCTGGGGTCCTGAGGTGCTACTGGGGATGCCAGGGATGCAGATGGGGTGCCAGGGGTGCAGCATCAGGCCAGTGCTGGAGTCCTGGGACAGGGCAGGGTGGGCAGAGCCCTAGTGCTGCCCAGCTCCATAGAGTAAGGGGTGGTAGAGGGGGCAGGGGTAAGAGAACATGAATTTGATGGCGAATTTCATCTCCTTGTTGTGCTTCTGCCAGGGGTAGACAGCGAGGAGAAGCAGGCGGCTGCCCACCTTTCGGCCCATCACCAGGAAGCTGCCACTGAGGCTGTCAAGTTGGGGGCAGGGGCAGGTGCCTACATTCCTCATGTGCAGTACCATCTTCTTGGTGTCCTTGCGCTTGAGTGGGCCAAGCTTCAGTACCTTCTTTTTCTGGGCGGCCACCAGCTGCCGCTCCCCATTCTCCTCTGTCATCTCCTTGATGCGCATCTTCACCACTGTATGGGGTAGCCATGAGGCATGGTTGAAAGGGGGAGACTGCCCCTGGGGCACTGCTTGGGGGGATCTAGGCCAGGTGTCAGTGCAGGACAGGCTGCAGCCTGGCTCTGGGGTAGAACCCAGAAGAAGTGTCTCAGGGGAAGTCACTGTCTGGGGAGGGGAAAGGCCTCTTGGGGTTGAAGGTTCATCAGAGTCCCCCAGTGACCCTCCCATGTCTCCCATTCTGCCTAACCCCCTTCTGATAAATTTTGCTGTAGTGCTCCCATCACATGCACGCAGGGTCCAATGGAATGGCTCAAGGATGGGTCTCCCATGCGGCTGTCCCTGTACAACTGTGCCCACCAGCCAACCCCCTCCTGGGCTGTCAGAGCTGGGGGCCCCTTGTCCGAGGAGGCATGGGAAGCAGACACTAGCACTCACCGAAGTCACTGGAGCACATTTGCTCCATCATGCCATCTGCCTTGTGCTCCATCTCACACTGGGTGCAGATCTTGGACACTGCAATGAGAGATGAGCCACTGTCACAGCTCCCTCCTGCTGACACCTGTCACCTGGGACAGCTTCCCACGCACATGCAGGGAGACCCCCCAACAGCTCCTGTACTCCCTGGGCAGCTGTGCTGGGGTGATGCAGGGGCATAGAGCATCCCACTGGCCAGGGTTCCAGCACCTCCCAAGGGGGGATGGGTACATCCTCCATCCAGATGCCAACTTTTTGGGGTACAGTAGCAGCAAGGATGGCCCCAGGCTGAAGGGTGTCACTACCCTGATCCTGACCCTGTGCTGCTTTTGGGTGATGTCCTCTCCCCTGCCTGAGGGGACAGTCACCCTTTGACATCAAGCATAGGGCTGAGACCTGCAGGTGCAGGATATGTTTTGCTGCTGAGATGGGACCTAGCAGGAGGAGACACAGCTCTGTAGTGAGTTCTGCTGTGGCTCACAACTTAGCCTATGTGTACCTGCAGCACTACTCCCATGACTGCTCTGCTCTCTCCTGCCCCGGGACACCTCTGTGCAGGCAGCTAAGTGCTCAGCTCCCCTGGCCAGCGAGCAGTGCCCAGCCAAAGCAGATGATGCCGCTGGTACTGTGTCCACTCGTGCCCTGCTGCCGAGGGTCCTTGACCCATGCCATTGCCCCAGGCTCTGCTTCAATGGGTGTAGGGATGGGGGTGTGGAGGCTCCACAAGGGGACTCTGTGTGCAGGTCCCCAGCTACATGGGGACATGCTGATGGCAGGCGCTCTGCATGCTACCCTATCCCATCAAGGTGCCCTTTCTGCTTACCTGGTGGTGGGGTGGCTTTGCTGTTCCCAAACTGGACGGCGATGCAGAGCTCATGGTCAGAGGGGAACTTGCCACAGTGCAGCATCTCTGGCCAGGGGAAGCCGTAGGACTCCATGACGGGGGCACAGGAGTCACGCACCACCTCGCAGAGGGAGCGGCAGGGGTAGACGAGCCGGTCGAGGCAGACAGGGGCGAATAGGGAACAGAGGAAGAGCTGGGTGTCGGTGTGGCACTGCTTAGCGAGCAGGGGCACCCAGCTGCTGGCCTGCTGCTTGGCCTCGGCCATGGTCTCATGCTCCAGCAGGTTGGGCAGCCGCATGCGCTTGTAGCCCACGTCGCGGCAGAGCTGCATGTCGGGCGGGATGTCGAGACACTGCGGCTCTCGCCCGTAGAAGCGCCCGTGGGGCAGGTTCTCGGGCTGCCAGCTGTAGTAGTCGTAGTGCTGCCCGCCGCCCGGGGACCCCGCCAGCGCCAGCGCCAGGGCCAGTAGCGTCGCCCCCGGAGGGCTGCCCGCCTGTGGCATGGTCGGTGCCCGCCTGTCGCCGCCGGCCGCGCCTGCCGAGCGGGACGGGAGCGCGACTCTGTGCGCTGCCCGCTCCCTTGGCGCCTCCCACGCCCGCCGTCCTTTCTAAGGAGCCCGGGGCAGCCTCGCCGGCAGCCAATCTGCTCCGGCTGCCGGCCCCCCCTCGGGGCTGGTCCCCGGCGCCGCGCCAGCCTGTCCCGCCGGCCACCCCGCTGCCGCCCGCCCTACCGCCCCGCTGCTCCAGCCCTCCCTCCTCGGGCAGCTGCTCGCCTCGCTGCTCCTCCTCGCCCACCCAGGGAGGCCTTGCACGCAGCCCCCTCAGCCCCTCCTCCGGCTCCGTGTGCCCCGGGGGGATGCCCTTTGGAACAGCTGGCTCACCCGCTCCATGGGGATGCGTTGTGGGTGCAACGTGCCCCCAGTATCTACATGCCCTCTGCCCCCATCCTGCCTGGCACCCCAGAGGCATGACCTGGCATGGGACAGGGCACCCTGTTTCCTACCCTGTGCCCTCACATGGTCTCCCATGCCCCAAGTAATTTGAGGGTGCTTAGGGTGCAGGGGATGGAGGAGCAGGACACTCCAGAGGCTACATGCTGCAGCACTGGTGGCAGCTGTGGTATCCATGTGACAGGTGCCATGTGTGGTATTGATGCCAAGGTGATGCCATGGGCATGGGGTTCTTATTCCTCGTGGATAGCCCTGCCAGCATGCACCTTGGGCAGCCCAATGTCTGGTGGGTACAGGTGTGGCTGAGGTTACACCTCCCAGCAAAGGGCTTGCACCCAGGCTTTGCTGTTGCTCAGTGCATGAGCAGAGATGGAGCCCAAGCAGGGTGAGGGTCCTCCTGGGGCCACATTCCTCCATCCCCTTGGAGATGGGCTGGGTCTGGTGGTGCAAGGCTCAAGACCTTGTTAGAAATCCATTTGTCTGCAAGGGTTATCTGGGGTGTACCCCCTCCCCTTCCTGCAATCGATACCCCTGTCTGGCCAGTGGGGTCTTGGCTACCTCTGGCCCTTGCCTGCTGGATAAGGTGGCTCTGTTAATGGGCAACAAAGCAAACAGCCTGGTGCAGGCAGTGATAGCAGCTGCCCTTTGCCCCAGGTTAGGGGCACGGACTGTCCTCACAGCCCTGGTGAGGCGCACCTGCCTTAGGACTGTGTTGGGAACCTCACCTGCACAACCTGCACTTGTCTGCAGTCCGCTAACCCTGCCCATGTGCTCCATGCTGGGCACATCACTCATCACCACGTTGCCCAGTGAAGCTTGCTGCAGGTCCGAGGTTGGGCTGAGCTCATACCACCCTGGCCAAGCCGTAGATATGGCACCATTAATGTGTAACTGCCAGGGAGCACAATAAAATAGAGTGGTCTTTTATCAGGGCTACCCAGTAGCAGAAGGGAGTGTGCTGGAGGCATCAGGCTGTCACAGCAGGAGGGAGATTGCTTGGAGATAAATGCTGATGGAAAACAGCTAATCCATGATGGATTGGCTCGTGCGGGACTTTTGCCCTGGGGCTTGGGCCGAGAAAGGGCTGGTGAGGCCTGGGAACAGGAGCAGGGAGGTGGAAGCAGAGGTAGCCTGTGTGTGCAGGATGAAGCTGCCAGTGTACAGAATGTGGAGCACACCTTGCCCCATGGGTGTGCAATGTCCCTGGGCTGTCTCCATGGCAATGTCAGCACTGCTGCTGTCCTGCTCTTGGCCATGGTCTGGTTCCCGTCTCTCAGCCCACCCTGTACCCCATCTCAGTCCAGTCCCCGGCACCCAGAGTCACTCCCAGGAAGAGGCTGGGTGTGCCAAACACCCCCTGCCAGCTGGCACTCCACGAGATGAAGGCAAGGGGGGGTGGAGGGGGTGGGGGAGAGCAGAGATCTCCCTGCCAGCTGGCCGGGTCCCCCTGTCTGTCACGATGCCTTCATTAGAACCACTGAGTCACCTCCTGGAAACATGGCCATGCTGGGGGTATCAGGGCTGGCCCCATGAGAGGGGTGTCTGGCCCCTGCACCCTCTCTTCCAGGTGTCCTGGCATCCTTGTCCCTGATCTGAGACTGTGCCTCTGCTTTGCTCTGTGTATGTGTGTCCCTGCTGCATCCTCATTCCCTCCTTAACCCTTTCCCACCCAGGATCAGAGGAGGTAGATTTGGACTGTACCCCGGGAAAGGGGATGGTGCCAGGTCATCTGTAGCTGGAACCTTTCCCTGTGTCCTGTCTGCACAGGCTACTCCAGTGCCCATAGACCCATTCTGCATCTGCGCAGCTGGCTGGGGGACTGACACTTGTGCCTGTCATTCTGGGGAGCTGGCTGTGCCACAGCCTGTGTCACCTTTCATAGCAGCGAGCCCGAAAAGGGGCCATGGGGGCTGCCCCTTCCACGGTGGGAACCTCTGGGACAGCCAGACAGGGTGGCACGGTAAGAAGACATTCCCTGGAGTTGCCCCTTCACCACGCTGGGACTCCCCCAGGGACCTGTGCCCAGTTGTAGCACAGAGCAGATCTGTGCCAGGGAAGCAGGATGATCCCGGAATATGAGATGCTGAGCAGGGTCCTGGCCGCCTATTTCTGTCCTTCCCTGTCGTGTTCCCATTCCCTCCTGCCGCAGCTTTGGGTGCTGCCGATCTTGCTTCTATGGGCCTAGAAGCATCTCCCGGGCCAGCTCCGGAGCTGGGATGGGCTCCCTCCCATCCTCCTGTTCCCCTCATCCTCCCGTCCTCCCTGTGCGAGCCCCATCCCAGGCTCTTAGGAGTCCTGGCTCCCGGGCTGCATCAGTGTCGGACGGGGCTGTACCCGCCGTGGCTCGGGGACGCTCGGGAGGGGACAGGACGCCGGGGCTGGCCAGGGACACGTGTCCGAGAGGTCCGGGGAGAGAGCAGTCCGGCATGGGGGGCAGTGCGTGGCTGGCAGCACGGCTCCGCGGGATCGAGACTCGGGCACGGATGGGAGCACCACGGGGCCGAAATGGCTCGGGGGAGTGGGGCCGGCGGGGCTGACAGCGAGCAGGGGCGGCGGTGCCCGTCCACTTGTCCTGCACCCACAAACGCTCCTAGCCCGACAGCCCCAGGAATGCAGCTGGCAGTGCTCCCGGCTCAGCTGCAGGGCCAAGGCTACCCCGGCGCCGTCCCAGCTCCCCCCCCCGGCAGCTCTTGGTCCTGCCGGGCTTCCCCAGCCTGCACGCAGACCCTCCTGCTCACTGCTCCCCCCCCGACTCCCTTCTGCAGGGCGGGGAGGGGGCATGTCCCGTGAGGGGATGCCTCTGGGGAAGAGCCCCTTTGCCTTGCAGCGTGGTGCCATGCAAGGGGACATGGGGACCATCTCCGCAGTACTGCCCTTTCCTCTGCCTCACTGGGGAGGTGGAAAAGGCCACCCAGTCTGCTTTCAGAACAGCCCCATCCCTGGCACGAGGGCAGTCCCCTGGCACCTTTGCCAAAGCTGGATCTTGTCACCTTGCTCAAAACCATATCCCCCTCTGCTTGCCTATTTGCAGGAGGATGCTGAGTCCCCCCACCATGCAGTCCTGTGGGGTGTAATGGGGTGCTGCCCCCACCCTCTGCAGGGCCTTCCTGTGCAATGGGGTCCTGGAACCACCCATTAGGATGGACAGAGCTGGACATGGGTGTACTACAGGTGCCACAGAGGGGTATCTGTCCTCAGGGTGCCCAGGTTGTAGGAACAGTGGGCCCCAGTTTGGGGCAGTCTTTGTGTCTTGCATGAAGTGGCAGGTTGAGGCACTTGCAGCTGTTTTCCAATGGCTCCCACTGTGGAGGATGTGACTCCCACTCATACTGGTGCACACACCTGGCATCTTCCAAGAAAGGTTATCAGCTAATCATCCTGCCCTGCTGTCTCTGTGTGCATCCCAAATGTCACCGTTGTCCTCACTGGGGCAGTGAGCTCATGTTCTCCCCTGCATTAATGAAAGTCCCCCCCGAGATGTGTAAAGGAGCTGACAGGACCTGGCCCTGTAGTGCTTCCTTTGAAAGAGAGACAAAACTGCTGACAGCCTATAGAGGCTGGGGAGAGGACTTGGCACACAGTGGGTGCAGGATGGGGACCCAGGGATTTGTGACAGGCTGATTGCAAGGCTCTAGTTGTCCTCCATGGCCCACAGCCACCATGCTGGGGATGGGGTGCAGCACCATGCACATAGAGACATGCTGGGGACACCTTGGCCTGGGAGCCAAGATCGGGGATGGAGCAGGGGGACTGCTGGGTCATGGCTGCCATGGTGTGATGGGCATGGGCATGATGGCTGTGCATGGCTATCAGTAGAGGCACCATGTGCCCCATGCCTGTCCCATGGGGCCATGGTCAGGAGCTCTGGGCAGTCAGAGAGAGCTGGGGGCAAGGAGAAATCTACAGGGTCTGTCTGCAGGACAGGTCAGAGCTCCCTTGCTCCAGGCATGGGGGAGAACCCAGGGAGGGGAGTAAAGGCAGTTCTGGCGGCAGCCACGCATGTGGTACCTGCCTCCACTGCCAGGCAGCCTAAAAATAGCCACTTGGGGCTCAGCAGATGGAGCAGAAGGGCCAGAGCCCTGTTGCTGCAGGCATCCTGCCAGCCCCCTGCACAGTGGTAGGGGCTGGGTGTGCAGCAGGGACATATAGCACTTTGGGGCTGCCCCAAACTCCCATTCCCTCTGCTCCTACTGCCTGGGATCCCATCAGCTATGCCAGCACCCCTCCACCTCTGCCCTGCCCTGCTGGGAGCCATGTTGTGACATGGCATGGCATGGCAGCAGCTTGTCCCCTCTGCATGGAAACCATCAGTAGCTGTCCCATCTCTGGTCAAAACTGGAAAGCCCTTGGTGGTGCATCCTTCATGGCGGGGGCAGGGCTTGCAGCCCCTGGTGGGCTCCAGAGATGCTGGGGCCTGTGGGCACCATAGTCAGAGCCAGGGGCTGTGCAAGGGTAGGGAGCACTGTGAGGCAGGTCCAGGCTGCCCATGATCTGCCTGTCATTAGGCAAAGCTTGCTGCTGGGTAGTATGGCTGGCAGAAGGCAGCTCCCCATGATGGGGTGAAGATGCACAACCAAAGGACAGTCCTTGACACATGCCCTGGTCTTGCAGACAGCAGGTCCATGTCTAGTAAGGCAGCTGGAGCCCAGGACTGAGGGTCTAGTGCCTGGCATGGGTTGGTGCAGTCAGAGAAGAGACATCCTTGGGGCAGCACCCCAAGCAGATGAACAGAGCCTGGGGTGGCAGGGACAGTTGGGCCCCCTTGTCTGCTTTCGGCCTCTCACCACTGCGTGGGAGAGCAAACGTCATCTCCTGGCAGGCGCAGCATTGCCATGGCAACTGGCAGGGTGCTGCCAGGCGGGCAGGAAAGCCCTGATGTGGGCAAGGGAAGGAGCTGGGATGCATTGTCTGGGTTTGGGGGCATCTGGGGACAAGCTTGGGTATGTGAGTGAGAGCATACGTACCTGGGTGCATGCCTGTGGGTGCAGGCAGATTTGGGCATCCAAGTGCATGCACGAATGTCTACATCCATGTGCATGCATGTATGTCTGTGTGTGCACAGGAGAATTCACCCCACATACTGTGGGGGGTCCTTTGACACCATCTGGGCAGGGTGTACCCCACTGCTCTGAGGTGTGGACTGTCAGAACTGCTGCGAACAATGGGAGCATCTGGTTTCACCCCAAAGCTATGGGATCTGTATCTTTGTGCTTGTGGGTGGGCTGAGTCCTCTGACTCAAGCCCCTGTCTGCACATGTCCTTTGGTCCTTTGGTCAGAAATCCTGCCACACTCTAGAGTACAGGAGCTGCCCACCATCCACCCTGAAGCTCTGCCTCTATTTACTCTGCCCGAAGCCTGGGCTAGTGTTCAGGGCAGGAAGCAGGAGGCAGATGAAGCTGCCCCTGTTTTGCCAGGGCCCCTGTGCCACGGGCAGACAGCCATGCTGTGTTAGCAGCCTAAGCAGACGTGTTGGCAGAGCCCCGAGCTGCCTCCAGCATCGCCCAGGTGTTGAGGGAAAGGCTGGCTGCTCTCCTGCCTGACGAGGGCCCTGTGCCCAGCCACCGCGTCCCTCCCACCCCACCACGGCCCCAGCTGAGAGCAACCCTTCCTTTGCCTCTCCGGAGAGACTGTTTCCCCCGTTTGACATTTCTCCGGCTCTAATTGAGCTGTCAATGGGCAGAGATAACAGGGAATTCGTTAATGACTTTGATGTCTGCCCGTGCTGCAATCGCAGCACCCGCTCTAGAGCTCAGCGCAAGCTGCAAATCCTTCCAAACATCTTCAGATGAGGCGCCTGGGCACGGCAGGCGGCCAGCCCCACGGTCGGCCACTCCAAAACCCACCGGGCCAGCCCCACGGCCGCCCAGACCCCCGGTTACCTCCAAAAAACTCTGCAGACAGTTCCCCCCCAGGGACCTACAGCCACATCCCACCGGCAGCCGGGTCCCAGTATCCGCAGTGCCGGTCAGACCCTCGGGACCTACAGCAGCGGTCCCCTCCCCTCGCAGCGCCCCTAGCGGGGCCAGCCCCGGAGCAGCCGGACAACGGTACCGCCGTCCCCATCAACGGGGCCGCGTCCTCCAGGGGCTCGGTGCCGGTAGCGACGGGAGCCCATCCCCGCCGCCTCGGGGCGGGCCGTAGCGGGCCGGGCGGCTGCGCACACGGGGCGGTCAGGCCCGCCTCCGCCTCTCGGCACAGCAGCACCGCGGACAGCGCCGGCCTCCGCGCAGCTCGGCACGGCCCCGGTGATAGCGCGGGTTCCCCGCCCGCTGCCCCCGGCCCAGCCCAGCCCGGGACGGGCGCACGCCGCGCCATGGCCACGGAGGTGGGTGCGCGGCGGTGGGTGGCACCTCCCGGTGCCGGGCTGCGGCGGAGCCTCTCCACTCTGCCCTCCCCTGCCCGTCGACATCGGCTGGAGGTGGAAGGGGGAACGGGATTCGCGGGGGGTGGTGTGGGGCTGGGGTCCACGGGGGTTACTGGAGGTCGGAGGAGTTGTGTGGGGCTGGGGACGGGGAGGGTAAGTGCTCTGTGTGTACAGAAGGGCATGTGGCGTGCCTGGAGGAATGAGGTGATAGGGGGTGGGGGAGGGTTGCAATGCACCCTTGTTGGAGGAAGCAGTGTGGGGCTGGGGTGGGGCGCCCTGGTAGGAGGGGTGGCTGTGAGGCTGAGGGTGCCTCTCCCGGGTGCCGTGGGTGGGACCCTTGATGGGGGCAGAGGGGCTGTGGGGCACACGGCAGGTGGTGGCCCCATGATGTCACCCAAGGGAAGAGCAGGGAGGGGTCTTACACCCCTACCTGGCCCCTCCATCCTCCTCTCCGGCTTCTCACGGCTACCCCACATCCCGGGGAGCTGGCGTGGGCCTTTGTTCCCCGTGGGGTGCCAGGGCTGGCGGGGCTGGACTGAGTGGAGCGCCTGCGGCCGGGACTGCGATCCCTTTTTGTGCAGCCGCTCTGCTGCAGCCTGCTGCCCGCTGTGCTGCCGCCGCAGACGGGCTGCCCGGTCCCCTGCTCCTCCTCGGCTCGCTTCCCTCCTCTTGCCTGGGAGGTGCTGCGGTGGCTGTGTGCTGGGTCGCTGCTGGGGACAGGGAGGTTGTCCCCGCCCCGTGCCGTGGCTCACCAGGGGGGACACACCCACGCGTGCAGCAGCCAGTGCAGGTGAGGCCAGGTGGCAGACTGGGACAGGGACAAAATGCATTCGCCCACGTTCCGAGACGGGGGCTGCCTCGGCATTCTCCCCTCGCCCCTGGCCTCGCATCTCCAGCGTCGAGCCGTGCTCACAGCATGACACAGACCGCGCTGGCAACTCCGTGCTGAGGGGTGTGCGAGTCTGCAGCCCCCAACACTGGGGGAATGGTACTGCTCCCTGGGCTCCCAGCCCCCTGCAAGGATGCACCACCCTCTCCTCCCACCTCACCCCGCTGCCCTCCAGGTGCACAGCCTGCAGGAGCTGCGTCGCAGCGCATCCCTGGCCACCAAGGTGTTTGTACAGCGGGATTACAGCGATGGAACCACGTGCCAGTTCCAGACAAAGTTCCCTCCCGAGCTGGAGAGCCGGGTAGGGAGCGTGGCAGGCTGATGGGGTGCAGGCTGCCCTGTGGGTGTTCAGGGGGGAGGGAGGCATGAATGCATGGGGTCCCCACAAGGTGTTGTATGGCCCTAGGCCAGCTGATGCTGCTGGCTGCATGCAATCACAGCCACCTTGTCTGGTTTGCGGGGGCTTGGGTGTTCCTGGTTGCAAGCTCAGCACGTCTCGGCATGGGGGGGAGGTGTGAGCAGGGCCAGGGAGCTGAGGCATTTGCTGTGCAGGGAGGAGAGGGGATGGGTAGAGGGCAGTGCAGGGGGTCAGCCTCTGGCCAAACTCCTCTTCAACTCAGTTTCTGCTCTAGATCGAGCGGCAGCTATTTGAGGAAACCGTGAAAACCCTTAATGGCTTCTATGCCGAGGCGGAGAAGATTGGGGGCAGCTCGTACCTGGAGGGGTGCCTGGCCTGTGCCACTGCCTATTTCATCTTCCTCTGCATGGAGACACACTATGAGAAGGTGCTGAGGTCCAGGGGAGGGCTCAGGGATGGGCATAACTGCAGGCCTGGTGTTGGGCACAGAGATGGCACGGTGAGCAGGCAGCAGTGCTGACAGGATCTGTGTCCCTTCATGTGCCAGCAGGTCCTGAAGAAGATCTCCAAGTACATCCAGGAGCAGAATGAGAAGATCTATGCGCCACGGGGGCTGCTACTTACTGACCCTCTGGAGCGTGGCATGAGGGTTGTATCCTCTGGGCAGTGGGATGCTGGGAGGATGACAAGGGTGAGGAGCGGGGGCCACTGGGAATGAGTGCTGGGAAATTGGGCTAGCCTATCTCACTGATGATCCTTAGCAGGGTCCAGATTGAGATCTCCATCTATGAGGACCGGTGCAGCAGTGGCAGCTCCAGCAGTGGCAGCTCCAGCAGCAGCAGTGGTGGTGGAGGTGGTGGGGCAGGGGGCCGGTGACTGGCAGGGAGTCCCTGCAGGGACTTGTACTGCCGGGACAGTGGCCTCTCCGAGCTCCGCAGGCTGCATTACCAGAGCACTCGCTTCTGAGACAAGGGCAGGTGGTAGGGAGAGGCTACCCAGCAGGGCTGCCCACCCTTCTCTGCTCTGTGCCCCATGCAGTCACAATGCCCCTGCTCAGACCCACTGTGGGCAGGGGCTATTGCTGGGGCATCCCAGGTGCTTCTCACTGAGCTAATCTGGTGCCAAGGGGCTCCTGCAGCTCTTTCTGGGTGCTTGGTGCTGCCACCCCTGTCTCAAGCAAAGGAGCTTAGCCTGCCATGGGCAGCCTCAACTGGCAGCTCCCTGCATGCCATGCATTGAGGAGCAGCAAGACTGGCACAGCCATCGGCACTACTAAAGGGAGAGCACACCTGTGCCCATGTGCTCTGTCAGCTCTTGCCGCACCCCCTCCCTGAGGTGTCCTGGTCTTGGTGCTGCAGGATGGGCTCAGCTGCTGTGTGCCCGCTGCCCACAGTGCCTGGCAGATTCCTGGTGCTGCTTCATCTGCATGATGGTGCCATGCATTCACCCCAGTCCTGCCCCACAGCTGCCTGCTGTTGCTCCCCATTCATGCCCAAATGCCCTCACCCATCTGTAAGCATCATCCTTGCTAACAGCATCCTTCAGCCTTGCCCACAACACTGGGCACTTGCTTCTGCTCCCTGCCTGATCCAGTGACACCCCCAGCCAGTCCCAGAAAGCTCCCCAGTCTCAAGCTCCATGCCCAGGGCAGGGAGGTGGTAGAGCGCAGCTTTGCCCTGGGCTCATACATGGCCCAGTAGAGTGGAGGCTGAGCTGTCGCATGGGCAAAGTGGACTCCCTGCCCAGTCCCTGCTTGCTCCTGGCTGCCAGCAGCCCCCTGCCTGCTCTGCTGAGAGGGTGTCTGATAGAGCTGCACCTCTCCTGCTGCTGAGTCTTCCCCTACCCACATGTCCTGCATGCATCTGCCATCAGCACCCCGATTCTCAGCCTGGCATGTGGTAGGGATCTTGAGGGGCACCTGGGCCCAGCTGCAAGGTGTGGGGATTTGTGGGCCAGAATAAGTTGGGGGGGGGGGAATAGGAAGGTCCCTGTGACATCAAGCACCCCGAAGAGAAGAGACCCTGTCTGAATGCAGAGCTGAACAGAGCTGGTATTGCTCACCCAGGGTCCTGGAGAGAGGACCCTGCCCTGTGGCACTTTCTTTGGCTCACTCATGTCATGTGTGCGGGGTGGAACTCACCCCACCCTTCCCACTGGGGCCCCCTGCATGGAGACCTTCCTCAATAAATCCCATGCTTCATATTCTGCTGCCTGGGCTTGTCCTCCTATGTCAGAAAGGAGAGTGGGGTGATGCTGGGGGCCAAAAAGTCAGTCTGAGCTGGGCATCCCCTAGCACATCAGGGTGCATGGAGCCCCACAAGGAGCTTGAGCATCAGTGGAAATAAAGGGGAGGGATGGGACAGTCCATGGGAGGATGGGGACAGACCCATGTAGCAGTCTTATGGCCCCAGTGACAGGGACCCACAAGGAAACCTGTGCATGAGAGGGTTTATTCAGTTGGCTCTGGGTGCAACCATCACAGGCCTGGGGGTGATCAGGGGGCACCCAGATGCACTGGGGCAGGCTAGTTGTGCCAGCAGCGCCCACCTGCACCCTGAGAGAAACCTTGGTGGCAGTGGCAGTGGAAGGAGCCAGGGCTGTTATGGCAGATATGGTCACAGGGGCCAGGCTGTGCCTGGCATTCATCTACATCTGGAAAAGAAGGGGAGAGGGTCATAGCTGCACCAGGAGCATGGGGCTCACCTGGCATGAGCAGGGCAGGGGTTGGAGAGAACATGAGGCAGGTCTGGGCTGAGGAGAGCTGGAGATGAAGACATCACCAATGCCTGTCAGTGTTTGTAGCCAAGGTTGCTGGGTTCACTCCATAAACTCCTGCACAGCCACAGTCTGTCCATTCTGACCCCCATGTTTTGGGTTGGCCAAGAGCAGGGCTGTGAGCACAACAGGGTACCCCAGGGAACAGCACCTCTGCTCCCAGGGCAGGATGGCTGTGCCTGGCAGCAGTGGGTCGGCACTGGGGGCTGCCACCCACCACTGCCTGCAGGTACTCACCCAAGCACTGGCTGGCAGCAGGATCAAGGGGACTGAAGCCCGGGCGGCAGTGGCAGGCGTGTGCCCCAGGGGTGTTGGCGCAGATCTGGCTGCAGTTGTGCAAGCCCTGGGCACACTCGTTGATGTCTGGTAGTGGGGAAGAGAGTGGCATGGGGTTACAGTGCATTGGGGGAAGGCAGCACAGCCCTGTTGCTGTGGTGTGGGTAGGGCTGCCTGATGTATCCCAGCCCCTCCAGTGCTGCACATCTGTCCATGTTTCCACAGCTGGGAGCAAGAATGGGCTGGGGAAGAGCTGCCCAGGGCTGCTGTGCACCCTCCAGCTAGCTCCTGGCCTTGAGGGTGCGCTCCCCATCCCTGAGCCCCCTCCTCATGCAGCCCCGGGGCAAAGTGGGCAGAAGAGTGGGCACAGCCCTGCCCCACACAGCTCAGCAGGCCAGGCTAATAGAGAGGATATAGTTTATTGGTTGGAGGGGTTCCGGGAGAGGGGCTGGAAGACTGAGGGTCAATACGTTAAAAAAACAGACCAGGAGGGTCCTTCCCCTGCAGGGCCAGGATCCTCCTCCTTTGCCAAGGCAGAGGAGGGAGGGCCCCATCACCAAGAAGGGGGCAGATGAAGCACACACGTCGCAGGCCAAACCAGCAGGCACATGGTACAGTATCAAGGCGACGGAGCAAGCAGCTGCCTGGGAGGTACCAGCATGGCAGTAGCAGGGGTGCAGGTGAAGGGGTGCTGCCCTGGGGCTGCTTTCCCAGACATGGTGCAAGGAGCAGTGGGGCTCCAAGCCCCTCCCATCACAGGCTACCCCAGCAGGGCACAGCTGGCACTTCCAGGCAGTTTGACATGGAGAGAAAGAGAGACAGGCAGAGGCTGGCTGGTCCTTCCGCCAAGGCTGCTCTGGCGCATTATGGGCAGGGGTTAAAGTGCATAAACACAAAGGCAGAGTCCGAGGACTAGAAGGAGGAGAGCACTGGGGGCGGGCCTGGGCCAGCTCCCAGCAGAGGGGTATCCCCCAAAAAAGGCCACTTGAGCTGCACAGAGAAAGAAAGAAGGACCAAGAAAGAAGAAGAGAGGGAGAGAAAAGGGGAGTCAGTGGCAGCTCAGCAGGACGCACAGGATGAACAGCTATGGAGCCAGTGTGAAGGTGGCTGGGCAGTCACCTAGCAAGTTGCAGGACACAGCCAGGCCTTCGGCAGGGGTGCAACATCATCCAAGGGCAGTGCTTTGGGACTGCTGCCCACTGGCTTGGCCAGGCTGAGGTAGCATGGGGTCAGGGTATCCCTGACATCACTTACCCACACAAGCTGTGCCGTCTTCATTTGGCTCAAAGCCTCGGCTGCAGCGCTTGTTGCTGCGGCAGCGGTACCCGCCATAGGTGTTGATGCAGACAGGCTTGTCCCGGGGACAGACAAAGGGGAACTCTGTGCACTCATCTGTGTCTGCAAGCAGAGGGGCCTTGGTGTGAGATGGCTGAGCTGGGAGCTTCTGGCTGCTGGCCATAGCCCCTCTGCTTCTCCCTGCACATGTTGGATGACCCCCAAGAGGTAGCCACACACAAGCCATGCCTCTGTCTAGGAGGCTCACACACAACCACGGCCACCCTGCCACACCCCTGCTGCCCCACCACTGCTTGTGGCACTAGTTCAATGTCTACCACATTCCAGCTAAGCCCCCTGCCCAGAGCACAGCACTCTCCCAGCTCCCTGTAATACCACAGTCCCTCCTCTAGACCTGTGCTGCTGCCCTTGTTCTCAGGCCATGTGCACAGCAGGTAGCCTTACCGCACATTGAGTTGTGCAGCAGCTGTGCCTGCATGCCCAGCAGCCTCTCTGGGTGCCACTTTCCCATAGCAGGGTGTTGCTTTTGTGCACTCCATAGGGCTGTGCTGAAGAATCCCAGATGCAGACATGTTTATGCCCCCAGCAGCCACTCACCTACACAGCGTCCGTTCTCATGCTGGGAGAATCCCTGGCCGCACTGCATTTGGGGAGAAGCAGACAACACCAGGGTGGGGAAGAATCATCTCTGGGCAGCCCCAAAGACAGCAGAGCCCAGCCCCTCGTTCCTGCCCCCAAAGCCTCCCACCCTGCACCCACACCTGTCCCTCACCTCCAGTGGGTCAGGCATGAGTGGCTCCTCTGCATCCAGGGGGTAGGGGACCTCCAGGACAGAGTTGGTCTCACTGCTGGCCACAGCTCGTACAATGATGCGGCCATCTGGCCAGGTCACCTCCAGGCTGCTGGCTTCGTCGTGCCCTGCAGGTGGGCAGCCCATCAGAGGGGGGCTCTCCAGGGCAGGCAGGGGCTGAAAGGAGGCCAGGGGAGTGGTAGGGATAGAGGGGCAAAGCCTTTCCTTGCTCCCTGAGCCAGGCCCCAAGTGCCCATGCTGACAGCCCGTGCACAGGGATGCAGCCTGCAGAGTGCGCTGAGGATGCTGGGATGCTCTGTCAGCAGGCAGGGACATCCCTGCAGGCTTGTCTGCCAGCCCTGATGAGCCAGGGGAGGGTTAGTAAGCAGGGAAAGGCGTGGCACCTGGGCAAAGCAGCAGGTGGGGAAGGGGGCAGCTGCCCCTTGCAGCAGGGCTGCAATGGCTGGGTACCCTGCCCGCAACCTCCCCTAGAGCCCACCATGCCCATGGTCATGGGTGACTACCATGCTGCATGGCACTGCCCAGGGGAATGCTGGGGAAGGTTGGGGATGCCCCCAAAGCTCACCCAGTCCGAAGTGCGCCACAGGCTCCATTTCGCAGAGGTACCCTGACCCGCCGTCGATGATGCGCAGGTGGGCCCCGCTGTGCCGTGTGAACAGCACCACTTTGGCCCCCCGCGCAAAGGCCCCAAAGCGGGTGCGGGGAATGACTCGCAGCCAGTTATTGCTGGTGCCCTGCAAGGGAGAAGGGAAGAGGGCAGGCTGAGCAAGGAGAGGTAGAAGGGAAGGGAACAAGACAAGGACCTTGCTTGACTCACCTGGGTGCCCTTGAAGATGGAGATTGGCTGCGCCATGGATTCACCATGGGACAGGATAAGGTCCAGCATCCCATCACCATCAAAATCTGTCACTGCACCCCCTGCAAGGACAGAGTCATGTCATGCCTGGGTCCTGGCCCTATGTCTCCCAGCACTACACCATGCTGCTGGTGTGGGGTCCCGCATCTGGCAGCAACATTCCTAGCAGTGCAGGGGCAATAGAGAACATAGGGTGATCTCAGTGCAGGAGTAAGGGTCCTTGTATGGGTGGCACTCTGCAAGCAGGTGGGTCAGCTCCTAGAATAGGCAGTGCCTGGGGGCTATGGGACATGGGAGGTTGCCTGGTCCCCTCCCAAACACAGAGTTTGGCTTTGAACAGTGGGAATCCAGCAAGGATCCACTCAGGAGTGAAGGTCTGAGGAAAAATTGGAGGCAGCAACATTAGCAGGGTATGGCTGGAGGGAGAAAGCACGGGGCTGCCCCTGGACAATAGGGTCTCCAGGATGCTGGTGGGAGCAGGCAGGTAACTTGGCCAGGCATTCAGCATCCCCAGGCATAGAGGGTGCCAGGTGGTGCTGTGGCACAGCTCCAGCATGGGCCCCACTGACAGGGCCACAGGGACCCACCTGTGCCCCGTCCCTCAGGTTCCAGTGCATCTCCCGGATTCAGCTCTTCCATGACAGGGTCTGAGTGTTCCCTGCGAATGAGCCTGGCAAGCACAAACAGGGCATTAGTGCCAGCCCCTGCAGTCCTGAGCACATTCCCAGGTAGTACCTGTTCCCTTCCACAGCACCTCAGTAAAGAGGTGACAGGCCCAGTAGCTATGCAGGGTGGATGGAGGGGGTGGGACTGGACCCTGCTTGTTAGCACCTCATGTCCCTGCTCCACGCAGGGATGACAGGGATATCATGAGAGTCTGGCTCTTGTGGGTTTGAACTGTGGAGCAGCAACACCATCTCCAAACACTGCCACATCCCTCTGGGATGGGAGGACCCCACCCACCACCCCACAGGGGCTCCCAACCACACCACTGCCCTCCACCCACCCATGGGTGCCAGCACTTGGTGGACAACCAGCCCTCTCCACCCCTCATGCGAAGCAAGATGTCATACAAGAGTAATGAGAAATTAACCCCCACAATTCACAGGACCCATGAAAAAGCTTCCACGTGTCTGTTAATCAGCGGTGCCAAGGACCCTGGGGGCTGTTGCAGGCACGATAGCAGTGGCTGGTAATGACACAGGGAAGGGCTCAGTCACGGCACCTTTTATTAGCTGAGCCCAAGCAGTGGCACTGCTGGAGAGGAGCCCTGTGAGCCTGGCTGTGCCATGAGGGCTGCTTGCCATCCCCACAGTGAGGTGCAGGCTGTCCTGGCTCCTGGTACCCGCTGGGTTCCTACCGGAAAAGGCGGTTGGCAGAGGAGCCACGGTAAGCAATGTTGTTGAAGAACACCTCTAGCTCCTGGTCATTGTCAAAATCGGCTGCGATGACAGTGCGGACAGGGGATGGCATGGAGAACTTGGGGGTGGCAATGTCCTGCACGAGGAATGGGCATGGGGTGACAACAAGCACAGGGAGCAGGACACCGCATCCTGCTTTGGGTCCTGTCCTTGTTGGGAATTGGGGCTCAAAGCAAATCAGGATAAAGCCATCCCCCTTGTCCAAAGAGGCTCAGTGACAAAGCCAGCAACTGGGTGGTTCCAGATGCAGCCCTCACCCGGAATCGGACGCGCCCGCGGGCCCCACTCTGCAGGTAGAGGCGGTGTGGCCCATTCCAGTTGCCATAGACAATGTCTACCCGGCCGTCACGGTTGAAGTCAGCCAGTGCCACGCCACGTCCGTGCTGGTAGGGGTCGTCCAGCCCTGGGTAGCCACAAGGGGATGGGGGAAGACAAGACCCTCTCCCTGCCTCCATCTCCTCGGGGTGCCTCCTGGGATGTGTCTCACGGTCCCCAGGTGGGTTCTCCCCACACAGTACTGCATCCCTGTGCTGACAGATGTCCTGGTGCACCTCAGCCACCCCCAGTGGTCAGCAGGGCTCTGGGTCCCCAGGGCTGTCCCTTCACCCTGCACTTAACGAACATGTGCAGGCAGGGGCAGGCAGAGCCAGCCCTGCCTTGAGGTCCCCAATGCCTGGGTGCTCCCACTACTCCCCTTACTCACCCACAGCAGCAGCCACATCCCGGTACGTCCCATCTCCCCAGTTGTGGAAGAGGAAATTTGGGCTGTTCTCGTTACCACAGAATATATCGGAGGCGCTGTCACTCAGGATTGGGCCCACGGCCACCCCACGGCCCCCTGGGGACAGTAGCCCAAGGGTGAGGGGACAGCTTGTACCCTGCCCCCGGGGAGGTCATGCCTCCCATGCCCCCTCAGTGCTGCCCACCCAGTGCTCCCAGGACCTCAGGTGTCCACTCACTGCCCACCTCCCACCTTAAATCCCTCTCATCAGGAGCTAATTTGGCCTGGCAGCTGCTGGTGTTACTCCCAGCCCTAACCACTGACATCACCATGGTGACAACACTCCTGATTAGCTACAATTTACTGTTGGGGAAATGGGGCAAGGCAGCAGTCCCCGTGGAGGTGAAGCAGTGGGGCACAGGCTGGCACACTCCCCACAGCCCTGCTTGTGTGCCCACACCCCCATGCCACACTGCCTGCCCTGCAGATGCTGTGTACTTGGGGGTATCAACCCAGGGGATGGTGGGCACGGCAGTGCAGCCACATGGGCATCCCCATGGCCCTGGTCCCTTCCACGGGCCGTGGGGCTGCCACTAGATGGGGCAATCAGGCAGCTTAACGCATGGCATGGGCCACTGCCTGCACTGCCCTGCCTGCAGCTGCAACGGGGACCCACACTCGCTGTGCCTAGCAGTGCCCCACCTGCTCCATAAGGCCCCAGCAGCCGGGTACCTGTGTACTTGCTGACACCAGCTTGTGTGGCCACATCCACCAGCACCACAATGCCACGGGCAGGGTCACTGGCAGCCACATCCATCTCGATCAGGGCGTGGGGGCCTATGTTGCCGCTGGCGTAGTTGGCGATGTAGATGGAGTACCTGCCAGAGCCCTGCAGCCAGAGGCATCTCCTCAGCACCCACTCACCCAAAACCCATCTCCATGAGGACCAGAAGATCCCTGCTGTGGGGCTGGATACTCTCATGGTTCCACAGGACCAGGAACTGCTACCATGTGCTGAGCAAGAGCTCTGCAAAGGCAGTGAAAAGCACCCCAGGTGTGAGGATGTGTCCCATTGCTTCCAGAGCAATGTGGTCCCTGGGCTCATGGTGCAAGGCAGCCTGTCCCCTCAGCAACCCTGGTGTCCCAGGTCCCCCCCAGCCTGACCACCTCCCTTGTCCCATGCAGCAGCTGGACCCTGATTTAGTGATAAACATTTGGAAACAAACTACTGGAGGAGGAGGAAGAAGAAAGAGCAGGTGACAGTAACATAAATCACCTCGACAGGCATGTTTATCAGCTGGCAGCAACTGTGTGGACAGACACCCGCAGTCCTCACAGCTGGGGGGGGGTGCCAGCCCTGACAGTCATGGGCTGCTGGGGTTCACACCCAGCCCCAGTGGGAGGTGGTATGGGACTGATACCCAGGTGAGGGGAGAGGTCCCCTGGGACCCTGCAGAAGAGGGCTGGAGGGGCATGGGGGCTGGGAAGGGAGCAGAGATGTCTCATGCCCTGCCTGCTCACCGTCCTGTCCACGCAGGCAACAGATCGCCCAGCAAAGCGGCTGGCCACATCCCGGTTCACCTCATCACTCAGGAGGTCCTCCCAGCGCCCGTTGCGGAGCTTGAAGAGCTTGTCTGTGTAGGTGGCCATGCCTGGGGGCAGGGGGTGGTGGTCACGGGTCAGGGGGCTGCAGCATCCCTCCTATTCCTGAGGAGGGTGCCCTGTGGCAGGGGGAGATTGTGGAAGAGGTAGTCCTTTTCTCAGAGCACCCCAAACATGTCCTCTGTCCCCTGTATCCCCCAGCATGTCATGGGGCCACGCTGCCACTGCAGGAACCTCCATGACCCTTAAGGGCTGCCAGGAGACACATAGAAGAATCAACTCATTAAGGTAAAATGTGTCCCAACGGGGCACAGCCCTATAGATCATCCCCGAGAAGGTAGAAAAATCGATTCATCGCCAGGCCCAGGCAGCGAGTCGTGCTGCCCATGACAGCACCGATGGCAGTGCCTGATTTAGGGGCAGGTGTGTCAGTGGCCACTGCCAGCCCGGGTAATTGGGAGCATCAGGAAGACAGATCTGATGTCTGGAGGTCAGGATTGTGGGACAGGGACATGGGGCAGAGCTGGGCTGGAGCACTGATGCAGGGAGCTCTGGGGATGCCAGGTGCCAGGCTGGGGCATGCAGATCTCCTCCCCACAACAGACATCCCGGGAGCTGTGACACCACTGGCAGGGCAAGATTAGACCTGGCTTGGTCCAGTGGGCGCAGGGGAGATGTGGGCACAGATGGGATTTGCAGCAGAGAGTCCCTGTGGCAGGGCAGCCCCAGGGGTGGCAGGGATGCTGTCATCCCGCTCAAGGTGTGTCGGGAGGGTGGTGGGCAGCTAGAAGTGCTGACTCAGCAGCTGGCTGGGCTCAGCATCCCGTCCGCGCTGCCATCAATCAATGGAGCCACTCAACTGAGAAATTAACTCCAGCCCGCACACATCCCTCACACACCAAAGGTCATGGGCAGCTGTGCTGGGAGCCCCCCCCACCATGCCTGGGGCTCAGGGCATGACCACCAGCAGAGCTCACCGGAGAAGGCGTTGTTGGTGTTTAGGAAGTAGATCTCCTCGCGGCCATCCCCATCGATGTCGCAGGCTGTCACACCAATGGCATTGCCCTGACGGTCCCGCAGTGCATAGTATGGGGAGTCCCGCTCATCCTCTGCCACATTCACCAGTCGCCCCTGTGCCTTGTCATACTTGAGCACCAGGTTGGGACCGTTGTACCTGTGGTGTGAGCAGGGGTGATAGCTCCCCAAGGCTTGGGTACAGGCTGAAGCCCCTGTCCCATCCCTGGGGGGACACTGGGTGTGACACCAGGTTTTCCCTGTTATGGATATAGCAGAGACCTAAGTGGTCCATGGAAGCCAAGGGCCCCAGGCTGCCCTCAGCACCTGAATATGGGGCAGGGCGCCAGCTGCCAATGGGGAGGGCTCATCCTCAACCTGTTCCAGCATGCATCAGGCATTCTGTGTCTGCCTTACCTGGGTACCCCAGGGAAATGCCATGTCAGGGGCTGGGTGGCCAGCAGGGCAGGATGGGGTGCAGGTCCCTGCTTGCAGCCATTTCCCAGGGCAGGGAAACCAGAACACAAAGCAAATCCTCTCAGCATGCTACGCCCCACCAGCTCCCTGCCTGGTATACCAGTAAACAAGTTATACAACGGGCACCGAGGCCGCTTACAAAACTGTGGTTGGGTTCTTGGCTCAGCCTGTCTGGGAGCAGTGTTCTGGGCCACACTGGGGGTTACCAATGCTGCCTGTGGTTTGCTGTCCCTGGGTGATGCTGAGTGGTGGCAGGGTTGGACTCTGACTGCCACCGTGGTACCATGGCTCCTGCAGTTCCCCCCCATTATGGGCTCTGTGGGGGTGAGGGGTCCCCTCCAAGTAAGCACACCTGCATATTCAAACCCTCCCTTGGGAGGGAGTACAGCAGTGTGTCCATACACACACTGCACCCAGTCGTGCCAGCACACACGTGCAGTGCCTGCGCTGTGGTCCCCGCTGTCCCCATCTGGGGAGGGACTTGCTGGCAGCAGCTGCTCTGTGTCCAGCCCTGCTTCAGTGCTAGCAGCACAGCACACGGCTCCTCGCCTCCCTGGCTCCTGCCAGCCCTTCCGAGCCATCACTCCAATAAAGGGCTATAAAAAACCTCCAGCCAATTAACTGAATCTCTGGAGAGCGCTGAGTCCTGTCAGTAGAGCTGAGCTGGCCTGGGGACATGCTGGCTCTGCACTGCAGGGTGGACTCCCCACCTATGGGCAGTTGCCACCACCCCATAGGAGGGGACCTGGCCCTGGGGTTGGGATAAGGGTACCTGTGTGGCCCCATGCAGGTGACCATCTGGCACCAACCCCCTGTGTGAATGCACAAACATGAGTAGGTGCATGCAGACCCCCACCCCACCACCCTTGTGTACAACCCCTCAGCTGGCCACATGCCCATGGAGTGAGGAGCTCTGGGCCCTGCAGGGCCACCAGGTCTTACTGTCACCAAGGCACTGGGTGCACCACTCACCCCGCCACCACAATCTCGAAGTCACCATCAGCATCCAGGTCGGTGACAGCCACACCATAGTTGAGTTGTGTGGGGTTGCTGTCATAGTCAGGTGGGAGAAGGCGGTGGGTGACAGCTGTGAACATGGGTTCGCTGCGCTGGGTGCCCTCACTGAGCCAGGCCAGGGACAGCAAGCACAGCACCAGCATCCTAGGCACCTGGAAGAGACCTACAGTCCATCAGCTCCTGGAAGAGACCCTGCTCTTTGGTGCCCAGCAACCTCATCACCCTTGCACAGGAGACATTGTCTTTCCACCCCTTGTCACACACACACACACATCAGCCTGTGGTACCCCACCAGCCTCTTGACTCTTGGGCACTGCTACAGCTCTGGCATCCCCATGGATGGACCCTCGGGGGTGCAGCTCACCCCCAGGACTTCCTTGGCACAAGACTGTACCCCTGCAAGCTGAGACCCAGGGATGAGCAGTGAGACCTTAGAAGCCCATCCTATGGAAGGCACTGGGGAAGCAGCAGGAGGGCTGTGGGGTGCTAACAAATATGGGGTGAGCCACAGCTCACCCTGCCCCGAGGGGCTACTGGCACCTAAGACCCTGGCAAGTCACAATGCCACTCACTGCTCCCTTGGCAGGGCCAGAGGAAGCAAGCATCAGGAGCAAGCAGGGAGCCTGTCTCTGTTTAGTTGGTTTTCCAGAGCTGGGGAAGGCCACAGGGAGAACATGGAAGTACTGTCAGCTGAGTCATGTGTGCCTCAGTTTCTGCACCCTGCTGGCACTGTTCCTCCCAGGGTCTCTGTGGGATGACCTCCTCCCAGTCTGTCTGGGGAAGGTTTCTTTACAAGGATGTAGCCAGAGATAGGAGCTGCTGGGAGGAATGGGAGACTGGGAGGAGAGGCTCAATTAACCTGGACTGCGGAGGATCGTGCCTGCCAGCACTGCTGGCAAGGCTGCGGAGATTTTGTAGCTGGCTCTGACCTGGCCATAGCACAGGTGACAAGCAACACAGCACAGGGTGGCCAGCCCTCACCCCAGGCCAGGCATCTCCTCCAGAGGGGAAGAGCCCAGCAACAAGCTGTGCACCCCTGGGTTGTGAGCCTGTGCTTCAGCTGACAGCAAAACCAGCCTGTTCAGCTCTCGCAGACTGGAGTGATAGCTGGGGCACCCAAACACCAAGGTGGAGGACATGGATCCATGTGCCTGTGCCATCCCTCTGGGCAGGGCTACCCCCTCAGCCAGGAACAGCCCTGCCAGCACTGGCAGGCAGACAGGGGTTAATGGCTTAAATGCCAGCGGGTCCTCATGCTGTGGACCCTGTCAGTGAGCAAAGGAAGCTGTGGCAGCTGTGTGGTGCCACATGTGCCTGCTTGGAGAGGAGAAGATGCCCAAGGCTTACATCCTGGCAGATCCACTGAGCTGTGGGGAACAGCCTGCTGCTGCCTCCCCTGGTGATAGGAATGGTCCCAAAGGTTTTTGGGGGGGAGGAGTTGTGATGTGGTGTGTCAGAATTTCCCTGCCACAACCAACTTCCAGGTCCACCAGGATCAGTGCGAATGGGCTGTCCTCTGGCTGCAGAAGAGACTTTGAACCCCACTGTGCAGCACACCCAGAACCCTGAATTCCACTGCAGCTGTCCTGCTCCCCTTCCCTCTCCAATCTCATCTGCTCACCAGGTCTAGCTGCAAGGGTGAGTAAATATGTCCCCCCTCATCTCTACTTGGTGCTGGTCTTTTCTCTCTGGCCTGACCCACATCCTCCCCCAGACCCAGGAACAGCACCATGCTCTCCACCACCCAGCCAGACTTGGGGCACTGTCCTCATCACCCTGCTGTCCTGTCTGGAGTGGCTCCCCAGGGCAGGAGCCTGGGCCTTCCCCTGATGCAGATGCCCCATGCAAGGCACATGCAATGAGGGGAGGGTTTCATAGGGTTGTGCATGAATGGGACAGTACCTGGGTGTTACTCTGCAGTGACAGGCAGAGGAAGAGGAAGCCTTTGCCACAGCCTGATGTTGGGCTCAAAGTAAGTGTGGAGGAGAGACACCCATATGTGGGCATATGGATGCTGGACTGCCACGTGAGGTCCCTGCCAATGCAGACCAGTGTCCCCTCACCCCCAACCACAGCCAGGTGACAGCAAGGGCTGTCTGGGTTCTGCCCTCCCCTCCAGCTCCACAGCTTGGCCTGTTCCCCAGATACCACCCCCCCATCCAGCTGCAGCTGAAATTCCTCCAGGCTGGATGGAGCCTTTCCAGGAGAAAACAATGTTCCTGATTTGAGACAAAAGGCTTTTCCCAGAGGATACAGTGCTTGGTGCCATGGGGAAGGGATGCACGGCCCAGAGCCAGGCCATTTTGGCAAGGGGGAGTGAGAGAGGCTCAGGCGCTTCATGGTGGACTTATGGTTCCCAGCATGCTACTGGTAACACCAAAGCCCCAACATGAAGCTCCACCTAAGGTTTAAGGCTATAGGGTCTTGCTTGTATGCAGGGCAGAGCTCAGCCTGTCTCATCCCAGCAGAGCCATGTCCTCATGTTGTGGCATCTGGTGGCAAGGTCACCCCAGGAACTGTGATCATCTCAGGGTGCCTGCTCAGCATGGCTAAGCCTGGTGACACGAAGCCAAAGTCAGTTGGAGGGGGGGGACAGGCAACAGGAGGAGGGGAGCAAGGCAGGGCATGTGCCATGGGCACCCACACAGGGTGCAGACAGGCAGCACAGGGCCAGGGTGCTGGCCCCATGGTAGGTATGCACTATGTAGGGCTCATTTGTCCCCACAAATGTCTGTGGCTGGCAGTGCCCTGCAAGGAGGGTGGAATGAGACTGGGAAGGGAGCTGTGGGACAGGCAAGGGGTTGTGCCCTAGAACCCTCACCACAGGTGGGGAGGTGATGTCCCCAGGGCTCCTCATGTACCCATATACATATTCCCAGCCCTCAGCCCACATCAGGGTGAAGGTGGGAGCTGGCTATCTGTGAGGCCATCCCAGCCTACAAACCACTCTGACATTGCTGTCCACCACACCATGCACCCCAGTGATGTCATGCTCCACCACTGCAGCGACATCCCATTCTGGGCCGCAGTCACCTCCAGCACCGCTATGACATTGCATGACATCACACAGTAGGGGCCCTCTTCACACCCCGAAGACACCCCAAAGCAGTGACAACATGGTGACATCACAGCACCCCATGACTTCATGCTGCATGTGCCCCAATAACATCATATTCCAATTCCTGCTATTCCCAGGCTGCCACAACTCTACCCACCAGGGCAAAGGACAGGCAGGACACATCCCACAAACCCTCTGACACATCAGCTAAGCCACACAGAGATACCAGTAGTGCCACCCCACAGCACCTCAGCACCAAAGACCCCAGTCCCTGCAGCAATTCTGCTCTGGCCAAAGCCTGTGAGCCCTGGTCCCACTACCCCATCTGCCTGCTTCTGCCATGGGCTCAGTGCTGCTCCATCCCATGCCCCTCTCTCAGCCCCTGACCTGAGGGGTATCTCTCAGACTCTCAGACCCTGGCATGCACGCCATCATGTTACTTCTGATGGGCTCACGGCCCTCAGCTGCTGGCTCGCCCATCCCTGTCCCCTCCCATGCAGGACTCCTTAGTGCCAGACCTAGAACACAGGGGCTTAGCCAGCAGCAGCTAATGCAGTGTGGAGATAGACAGTCACCTTAGACTTCAAGCTCAGCCCAAAGGGACACCAGACTCTTGGTGGGCTCAAACCCACCAGCACACAGCCAACCCCTTCCCACACAGGCAGATGCATGGCTAGACCCCTGTCCATGCAGGCTCCAGCCCCTCCATGGGCTGAGGCACCACCAAGCATAACTGCCCCAGAAAGAGGAGCTGTCCCTTGCTTTTCTCACCACCCTGATACACCCCTTGCCAGCACTCCCCTAGTCCCAGTCCACACCCCCCATCACCACTCCATCCTCCTGAGCCCTGTTCTCCACAGCCCGCCATCCTTCCATCCTCATCCTCATTCCATCCTTCATCCCCCCAAGGCAGAAGGCTTGCAACCCCGCATCCCCTTCCGTGCTGCGGGGACAGGCTGCGTGCCCACGGTCCCGCTCCGCCCACCACCAACTTCTCTCTGGGCCGGTGACGGTGCCAGAGTTGAAACCCATCCCCTCCCCGGGAAACTTAGGGGAGCAGCAAACCAACCCCCTACTCACGGGCCAGGGGGGCTGCCCGGAGCCCCCGCGGCGGCGGGAGCGCATCCCGCACCGCCGCCTCTCCTCGCCGCACCGCCCGGCTCCGGCTCCGCCGCTCCTTGGCTTCCGACGGGGCTGGCCCGGCCAAGCGGCTCCTTATGTAGGGCCGGTCGGCGGCGGCAGCGCCAATGAGGGCGGTGAGGGGCGCCGCTGCCAATGGAGAGCGCGTAGGTGGGGCCGCGCCGCGCTGATTTACTGTCCCCATCGGAGATGCTGCGGGGGGTTCTGCCGGGGAGCATCGCCCTGGGCACTGAGCCCCCCCCGGAGCTGGAAGTGGGACGGGGCTCCAGGATGAGCGGGGCGTCGCTTCCCGGGAAGCCGGATCCACTGCCGGGAAACTGGCAGGCTCCGGGATGGTCCCGGATCGCAGGAGAGGAGATGCACCCCTGTGGTCGCCCCGTGGGTGCTGGTAGGTAGATGGCACTCGGGGCACGGCTGGGCATGGCTCCTCACCTCCTTCAAGGGCAGCTGGGATGACGGGGCAAGCAGAGGCAGCGACCTGCTCCAGCCTGGATGCAGTGGGGGTTTGCCCAACAGAGCAATTCAGCTGCAGGCGTGGGATGGAGAAAGGGAGCAGAGCTGCGCAGCCCCCATAGTGCATCACCCAGCTGCACCCCCAGGGCTCAGCACCCACCTCTCTCTGCAGGGCCGTGGGGAGTGGCTGTGCCCTGGCAGCCAGTCCAAACTGTGAGAAAGGCCCCATCTCAGGCAATGCAAGGCACTGACTTACCCCAGGTCAGGTAGCTACTGGATGCCTGAGGCAGGATCACGCTTAACCTGCAAGCCTGCCTTTCTTGATAACGTCTTTATCCTGCGGGGCTGCTACGGAACTAGGCACAAAGCTCTCTGTGTCTCTGGATGCAGAAAGTGGCTGTGCCAGGGACTGGGACAGCGTTGTCAGGGCACAAGGCTACCAGGTCATCCCAGTGAAGCCTGTTAGCAGGTGTCCCAGCACAGATCCTGGGGCTGTGGCCACCAGGAGAGACATGCCCCTGGGAGACAGCAGGAGCTGCAGGACCCCATACTGTTTGGTCTGTTTTGAGTGGCTAATCACCTGCCTTGCTAAAACTTATTTCTCATTCAAATGTGTCTGGCTACAGCTTCTAATGGTTGGACTCGATGATCTTAAAGGTCTTTTCCAACCTAAACAATTCTACAATTCTGTGATTCTGCCTGTTGCTCCCAATTCTTCTCTCCTGAATGGATTCAAGAGCTCTCCAGCCCCTGTGGTGGTCTCCCACAAAGATGCTTCTATGTGGCTGTCAAGTATCCCTTGATTTAATTTCCAATGACACCCCTCTCACAGGGTGTCTAACTAAGCACTGGGCTTACTGTGCATCTGCCTGCTTCAGGGTCATCACAACAAGCACAGTGGTGTCTGGGTATGAGGAACCTGCTGCAGGACGCTGATGTGGCTCAGGAACTAATCCTGCTCTCTGCACTTGCCATGGAGAGTCTGGGATGCTGAGCAGACCCACCAGAGCTTGGAGACTGGTGTGACTGTCACAGGTGTGCAGTGCTGTGCTCACGTGTCTTTGTGCACCCTGGAGCTGTGGGTGTGCTCTGCCCACTGGTAGCCCACTGCCCTGATGCCTGGCTTGCTCAGGGCAAGCAACCCCTCTGCTGAGTTGTTAGATCTTCCCATATTTAGTAACCACTTGGGTAATTATTATCACAAACTCTGCAGGACGGCTTCCAACACCCACCCTGCCATCAGCAGGTACAGAACACAAACATCGGCAGGAAGCCAGCTTGAGCATGCTGAGACTCTGAATGGTGCCGGGCACACCAGCTCCCTGGGGTGGCAAGCATGGCGTGCAGGCACATGGGAGCTCGGCCCTAGCCCTGAGCACATGCACATCCGCTGGCAGATGCAAGCAGGCCTGCCGGCACACCAGCACACTGTGCACATGCACCTGTATGTGCATCTGTGCACACAGGTACACACACGATATACACAGCTAGGCATGCAGTGTGGTGCGCACACACGCGTCTCCTCAAATGTCATCAGGGATACGCTCACATCATGACGCCCTGTTGGTACACACATGCTGTGTGCTTGTGGGGCACATGTGCCAAGAGGGCTTTGCACGCTGCAGCCCCCAGCCCATTCTACCAGCACTCAGTGGGACGATTTTCCACTTGTGTGGCTGCAAGGTGCTCCCCAATACCCACTGTCAGAGCCCTTCCCATGGATGATGCCACCTTGCTGGGCTGAGACATTATTCTGGGGGACAAGAGCAGCCAGTAGGCACCTTAGCTTAACAACTGCTATGGCTGTAAGCCACAGCTCTGCATCAGTCTCTGTGTCCTGTTCTGGCCCAGCCATCTCCATCCTATCCCTCTGCTCACACCTGTGCTGGGGGTGTGGTGGGGCAAGCACCCCAAGATGGAACACAGGTCTCTACAAGGAACTGTGGAGAGGAGTGTAGAACATCAGTGAAATGAGCTGGGATGCATGTGGGGATGTTCATGGGGAAGTGAGACGTAAGGAGCCTGACTGTGCTGCACACAGGGGGATGAGCAAGGGATGGTGGCAGCGGTGGGAACAATGCACAGGAGATTAGAACAAGCAGCAGACCGACATGCTGCAGGGGGAAGGGAGCCGCTGTGCTCCACCAAGGGCAGCACACAGGCAGGCAGAGGCTCTTCTGCTGAGCTGGGCCAGCGTGAGCAGCAGTCACCTGCTGACCCCTGGGACCCCCATTTCCCACACCCAGGGCAAAGGCATCCCAGCTTTCTCTTGCACTTGCTCCTGGAGTGCTTGCCCCATCCATGCTGACCCAGGCCCCTGGGAGTAGGGACTCTCTTGCAGCCGGCAGCCCTGACAACCTGTGTCCCAGTGCCTGGTGGATCATTTGCCACCCCAGGATCTCTCTGGGGAAAAGGGAGAAGGATACTGAGGAGGAGTTTGCCCCTTACTTGAATTCCAATGAGCAGAGGGGTGGTACAGGGCTGTTAACTTGCAGTGCCAGACAGGGTGAGCTTATGGATTGGCAGTGCCATGTGAACCCCATGGCCCTCACAGGGACAGCACTGCTCTGTAAGCTGTGGGACCCTCAGCAGGACAGGGATCCACCCAGGATCAGCTGGATTCCTGAAGCACCCAATCTGTCCCCTCTGGCAAATTCCAGATGGTGCAACACAAAGGTGCAGGTGAGCAGAGCAGTGCTGACTCAAGACGTTAACCTCCAGGGTACTTCACTGAGGCTGTCATTCCTCTTTCTAGCACATCATGAAGGCTGACACACCTGCATACAGCCTGGTGAGTGTACAGCACACACACACTGTCAACACACTCACATGTACCTACATGCACAGTCTGTGTGCAGATCCCTGTCTGCATGCACTCTGTGCACACACATGGACACATGGTGGGTGAGCTGCCCAAACGTGCCTGCAGCCCATGCACACACACAGATCTGCACTCACACACTCAGCCCACACACTGCCCACACGTGTATGCAGTGATGTGCACACATCCCACTGTGCACACTGCCCTGCACACTGCTGCTTGCTGCACCCACCAGCACAGCCAGGTGGGCTGCACCAGGTACCCTTACAGCTTTCTGTTGCTAGAGGAGGGCACATGCTGTCACTGCACCACGCTGTGGGATCCCTCAGCCCCTGAACTGACCCCAGCTCCTGCCTGGCAGTGCTTTCTTCCCTGGAGAGGCTGTTCTGGGTCCTCTCTGCTCTGAGGGTCCAATTTCTACCCTAAATGTATTTATGGATAATTTATCCCCAGTCATTCCTGTGCTAACATTGTCTTTTAGCTGAAATAGCTCTTCTCCTCCCTATCTTTTACCACTCTGATGTATTTATAGTGAGTGTTCTGTTCCCCTGCAGCCTGTGCTGTGCTGGGCACTAGCTGCTGTCCTCCCATCACAGGTCTCCTGGGCTCTGCTTCCTCTGGCAGCCTTGTGATGCCTCTATTCCTCTCCCAGGCTGGCTCCAGCACAGGCAGGTCCCTCAGTGCCTATGCAGGGATGCAAGCAAGTCCTCAGCCCTGCCAGAAATGCCTCTCCTGGTATGTCCTAGGATTGCTTTTGCCTCTCCTATGACTGGCAGCTCACAGCAGTGGAATCCCACACTCAGCTGGCTGCTCTCTCCAACTCTCCCCTCCCTGTCTTTCTCTCTCTGTCACTGTCCCACAGTGCCTGACCTCTTGCCTTGTGCACAGATCCCTGCCCCTCTGGTCCTGCACCCTGGGCCAGCCTGCTGCTCCTTGGTGCCTAGAGATCTCTCAGTCCAGGGGACTCTGTGCCAGGGCTGGCAGGGACCTGGGGACTGTCACCCCTCCCAATGGCTTCCCATGAGCCACTGCCTTCCAGCACCCTTCCCTGGTCCACTCCTCCTGCCAGTGAAGTCCCTGTTAGGTGCTTGCTGGTCACAAGATGCCCTGTCAAGGTGTTGTCACAGAGGCCAACTCAACTCTGAGGTGTGTTTTATATCATTTTCTAGGCCCCTGCACCATGGACTTACTGTACCCTTGGCAGTAGCCAGGCATGAACACTGGGCCCTGGGTGCTGCCCAGCCCAGGGGCCTCAGGGTTGTCCAGCACCTGCTCTAGGACCCTTGGCCCTGCAGCTATCTCCCACCCCAGCCCCTGGCTCTGCACAGCCTCTCTTGGTCCCTGCATGGCCCCCAGCCGCTCCTGTCACTGTGCACAGTGCCCCTGGGTCCCCACTTGGACTCTTCCTGTCGCCGGGACATCATTAGAAATGTTAATTATTAATTATCACTAAAAGCCCTTTTTGCTGCATTGCTGTTCTCTGCCTATCTCTGCCCCATGCTGCTTGTAACCAGATCCTCCCACACTCATCTCCCGTCTCGAAGTCCCCATCCCTGCTTTCCCTTGTTACCTGCTGGGCCACGGGTTGGGAGAATGACCACAGTCCCCCATCCTTCTGTAGGACACAGTGCCATGGGACAAGCTGGATTTGCCCTGCCCTGGGATCCCAGAGCTGTGGCTGGCATGGAGATTCATCAGTGCCAGCACTTAGCCTGGGGACTGCCCTGGTCCATGCCAGGAGAGGGGACACAAGGCCAAAGGAGGGACCTGACTGGTGCTGCAATGGAGTGGGGGATCATTAGCTCTTCTTGGCCAGAGGTGATGACCTCACAAATGGAGCACAGGAATGTGGTTCTGCAGCTGGAGGGTCTCAGCAGGATGGAGGCAGTAGGCTTGGCTCCAGCCTACCTGGGCAACATGCCCTGATGTGGTAGAGCAAACAGGCTACCAGGGCACTGCTGACAGCCAGCTGGGGCTGGCGGGACCCATGGGGCTGGGTGTGCACTCCAGGTAGCCAGCTTCTTTGGAAGAGTTCTGCAGCTGCAGGGGGATGCCCAGGCTGCCCAAGTCAGTCTCCTCTGCCAGGGCTCCTGAAAGATTTATCAGCTCCAAGTGGACCCTAATGATGGATCAATTCAAATCACAGTCTATTGGAAGCAGCTGGGTTCCTTCCCACAGGGCAGCATCTGTCACCTGATAAAGTGGCACAGCCACGGCCAGTGCTGGGCGAGACTGGGAGCTGCTTCCAGTCACAGCATCCTCAAACACTGTCTGCCATGCAGAAACCACCTTCTGGCAGCACCTCTGCCTGCTGGAGCTGGCCATGGTGCCCTGGTACAACCTAAGAACTGTGGTGGGAGGGACCACAAGGGAGCGGACTGTGACATGGTGCCAATGTGGACTACCTCAAGTCAGGATAAAACCAAGATCCCCCTGCAAGAGGTCTCTTCTGCTTATTCCTACCATCTCCTGAAGGAGCCAGGCTATCCAGGCTGCTGAACAGTCCTGCTGAGATCACTGTAAAGCAAGACAGTAGCACAAAGGAGACAATAGTGATAGCTCAAGGAGAGGTGTTTGGGCACAGGCTCCCAAAGAGTGGAGGGAGGAGCTCCCAGGCCACTCCTGGAGCCATATTGATTCCTGCAGCACAAGTTCTGCCTTCTGTCCCTATCCATTGTAGATGTGCAGGAAAACAGAGACCTCGACTGCTTCCTCCATAGCCAGCCCACGCTCCTAGGGACACGGCCCCATCACCTCCCTGCCCATGAGCTGCCAGCAGCACCATCTCTTGCCTGCACTGCTGGCTGATTCCCCACATTATACAGCACTGTCATGAGCCACTGAGTCCTCAGGTGTTTGTTGCAATAATGCAAAGCAGATCTAATCCTCCCCAGCTCAAAGCTCTCCACAGTCTCCTTCCTGCTGGCTGAACATGTCCCCTGGCTGGGCATGGAGGAGAGAGCCAGGGATTTGGGTGATCTGGGTGCCCCAGAACGCTGCAGCTGATGTGCAATTCCGTCCTTGTCCTGGCACACTGCAGCTGATGGGCGACTCCCTCCTTTCCCCTGCATGCCCATTGCAGTTCCCCAGGGCTTTTCTCAGCCAAAAGCACTCTGTAAGCATTTGCTCAGAGGACTGCTCATATGAGCATAGGCCGGCTTTGGGCTGCTGGGGACCTGGATGCAGGGAAGTGTTTGAGCCAATGCTCTGCCTCAGAACACAAATCTTTTATTTCCTGTTGTTTCAGTGCTAAGTCGAGTGCTCACACCTTGTCGGGAGGTCCCAGGCCACACTGGCAGATCTCTGAGCTCCTTGGATTGTCTGTCTCCTTTAAAGCCAGAGTGGAGTAAGGAGGGACTCCTCTGCACATAATTGTGTGTGGTCCCAGATGGTCCCCAGGGCTGGCTGGGGGCTGATGTGGCTGCAGCAGCCTTGGTACCCCAGGATGAGATGGTTCCCTGTCTCTGGACTGTGCCTGGCTGTCAGTGTTCCTCCTGCACACAGGCAGGGAGCCAGAGGGGTGACAGCCAAAAGCCCTGACCCTTCTGACACCCCAATACGTGTGTTGAGCCAGTAAGTTCTCAGCTGCCTGAGAGCCCTGGGTGTCAGAGAGGGTGACAGACTCTCTAGCATCTGGGAGGAGGCTCTAGGGCTTGAAGGCAGGGCTGGGAGAGAAAAAGTTGCTCAGGGAGCCAGAGTAGAGCCAAGGTCACCCTGTTGTCACCCTCTTCTTCCAGTCCCGAGGGCCAGGGCTTAGCCCAGTGCAGGATACCGTGTGAGCAGGAGTTGGATGCACAGCTCGCCTGCGATCAGACCCAGATCTGAGGCTGCTGACAGCTCCTTTCTCTCCCGTGCTGCTCCTTTCAGCCTGTGCGTCCCCGCAGCCCTGGCTGACGCAGCTACAGATGAACAGACAAGGAGAGCAAGGCAGCACTCCCGGCCTGCTCCACTGTCCCCTGGGAGACACAGGCATGGCAGCTTTAGATCAAGACTCTTCGGAAGCAAGAGCAGCCCTGGCTATCAGCAGAGAATGTCCATCTGGCTCCTGGCACTTGCTCCTGCTGGCTGCATGACATGGGCAGGGGGTTTTAGTATGCAGAGGCAGCCAATACTGGGGCACTGGTTCCCCTGATGCAGAGCCATGGGATGCTGCAGCTCCCACTAGTGCTGGACTGAGCACCTGGGGCATGTCTGGGCCGAGGGCAGACCTGGCAGCAAGTACCAACCCCCTGCCGCAGAACTGGGAGAGGTGGGAGCCCAGTGCCACCCTGATCTGCACAGAACATCAGTCACACACCAGGGAATGCGATCTCCATGCCTGGGAAGACTCCCAAGACTTCTGAGACACACACACATACACCCATTTCAGGAGAAGGTGGGTCATGGCAAAGCAAAACCCTGCAGCTCCACTGCTCTGGGGCAGCTGGCCTCAGAGGTTGATGCAAGTGGGGTGCCTTTACACTCTCCCCTTGCCCTCACCCATCCCCTCTTTCCTGGGAAAAATGTGTGTGTCAGCAGTGCAATGGGTCCCTGTCCCCGTGGGTGGCAATCTGGAGGGCATCATGGTGTCCTTTGTAGGAGGCAGGAGCACAGACACAGCTGCTAGGGTTGGAGGGGACACATGAGGGTGTTTCCAGCAGGGGAAAGCAAGGGGGTACTTCTGCAGCCCACACCTCACAGTGCTTGGACATCGCTGCTGCTGCTGCCGTGGAAACTGTTGTTGAGCAACATCTTGCTGCACTGGCCAGGGCAACCAGGCCACTGTGGTCCCCAGCTATCCTTGGGCTCTGTCTGAGGGTGCCTGGGTTGACAGAGTGGGAAAGGCTGGATACTCCCTTGTCAGTGATGGTCCCCGGGTCACCCTGAGGTGGTTACAGGATGGGGGTACCCCTGGTGGGACACTCAGGGTATGGCAGTGACAGAATGGCTGGGGAAGTGCTGGCAGGGGGGTGTCTGGTGCCATTCCCAGATAAACCCAGCTTCCATGCGGCCAGGGGCTCCATGCTGCTTGGCCTCCCACAAACATAAATCATTTTCTAATTTATAACATGAATAATTGATTTTGCCTCCGTAGCTGGCAATAAATCTCCTGTGTGCACATGCATAAGAAAATAATAATAATGAAAGCGATCGGGATCTGCTGCCATCGATTACCTTCAAGAGGGACATAGTCCCCTGGGTGCCATGGCAGGCTGGGGCAGGGACAGCAGCTGCTCCCTGAGAGGTACTGGCTGGTTCTGGCTGGTGTGAGTCTTCCTTATGCTGCATGGGACCCCATGGCTGGGGCAGGATGACTCTACCCATTCGTGTCTGT
Source organism: Megaceryle maxima (assembly GCA_024605025.1). Classification (NCBI taxonomy): domain Eukaryota; kingdom Metazoa; phylum Chordata; class Aves; order Coraciiformes; family Cerylidae; genus Megaceryle; species Megaceryle maxima. The sequence goes on along the minus strand of JANHGN010001525.1, from coordinate 1,431 downwards.
CTTGCCCAAGGGTTGCCCTGGCCAGCCCTCCCTTCCTGGTCTCAGGAGTGATCCCACAGGATTGTGATGATGGAACATAGCTTCCTTTCCAGGTACTGCTTTGTTCACACCTACACCCAAATAAAAGGAAATCAAAGGTAAACACATTATTGCTCGGGTCCACCACTCAGCACAGAAACAGGTTTCTGGGGCTAATGTACCCTCTGTGCTGAGCCCCTGTGGCTATACTGGGAGCCACACTGGGCAGTCAGGAAGGCCCACGTACTTCAGGACATCCCAGACCTCAGGCATCAGCAGTCCAGCCCTGTAGCTACACCCAAGGAGGGATAAGATACTTGACACAGCTCCACGCACTGATGCCCTATGCAAAACTTCAGTGACACCTTGCCAGGGTGACAGGGAGCTGCTGCAGTCCCTGGTCTCTCAGCAGCTGCACAGCCTCTGGGGAGCTGCAGAACCCATGTTGGCTGCTGGCTGCCCAGGCACCAGTCTTGTGCCCCACCACACACAGGCAGTGTGAGTGATATGGAGCATCACTCCTCCCTTACCCACACCATGACGATGCCTAGGAAGCAGCTACTTGGGAATTGCATCCGAGACCTTTGGCTCATTAGGAAGACAGTCCTGGGGCGGGGAGGGGGACCTGCAGACACCCCATCTCCATCAGCCAGACAAACCAGGTCAGCTGCACCAGCCTCCCCAAAGACTTCACAGCCCTTTGCCGCAGCAAGCCAGGTCACGGCCCTGCTCTGTCCTTGGCCCACAGAGACAGCAAGCCCCACACCTGCCTGCCCCCGCTGGGCCGCCCCATCCAGCGCTGTTCCCCCAGGGGCCTCATCCCTTCCCCGGAGGCGCAGGCACCGGCTCGGGAGCGCTCCGCGGCTCCAGCGCTTCCTTAGGGCACGCTCCGCTCGCTGCCTGCTAGCCCAGGCCCGCTCCTTGACTGCTGGGCACAGGCAGGCTGCTTACTCGCCAAACCCCAGGAAAGAAGCGTAGTAAACCCGCCCGGCGCAGACACCTTTCCCCGGCCGACTGTGCGCGCAGCCGGCTCGACGGGCAGCCCGCAGCGCTGCGGAGGGAGCGCGGGATGCGGACCAGGGATGCCCGAGCCCCCGGCAGGCGACTCCCCCGGTGCCCCCCTGCTGGCGGGAGCGGGGCTCTGCCGGCCCAGCCAGCACCGCTGCTCCCGTCTACTGTGTGACATTGTAGCAACCGGAAACCCACGGCGGCCTCCCGTGGGGTCGCCTGGGAGCTGGGGTCGCTCTCCCTCCCGCAGCCCTGTGACGCTCACCCCTCCCCGCCATGGAGCACCCTGCCCTCGGCCCCCTTTCCCCGGCTGCTGGGCGGTGCCTGGGGGCGGACTGGGCCGCGGTGGTAGCGGGGCTGCCCGTGCCGGTCCCAGCTCCGGGGATGCGCCGAAGTGCGGGGCGG
>JANHGN010001524.1:32233-58066 GCA_024605025.1 Megaceryle maxima | reverse complement strand
AAGATGTCCTGGAAAAATCTACTGATGTGGTGCCAGCTGCATGCCTTTGACTGCGATGAGGTAATTGGGTTTGGTCTTTCCTGATGAATGCAGAGTAGCACTAATAGATCAATCCTTCCAGGCCCAAATATATAATCTTTTCACAGACCATGAATACTTTTATATTTTTATCAGGATCATAACATAATGATTTGCTGAGCAAGACTCAGAAGTGCCTAAGTAAAATTAAGAACTTAATTTGTTAAAATAAGATGTTATTTAAATCAATTAACTAAAACGGCACAAGATGGTGACATCACTGCAATTGTATCTATCTCTGCAGAACTCCACCTGCACTGGTGGACTCCCAACACCACCTCTCCATAGGAATACTCATTAAAAGATCTTATGGTGATGCCATCTATAGACCAATGGCATGTGATAGCCTGTGCAGCAGGTATTTATTAAGCAGCCTTAACAGTCACTGGGAAACACATGCAGACTTACCTCCAGGTGATTAATGGTGTTTCTTCAAGGTTCAAAACAGCTCAGCAAAAGGAAAGAAATCCCTCACATAGCCTTCTCTTTCATGAAACTATTTTCATAACATGCTCCTGGTCCACAGAGCTAAGCAAGAGCAGGGTGGTTTGCTGTTTGTAAAAGATAAAAATACTCATCTTTTCTATCCTTCCTTTGTTAAATAAAACAGGTGGGTTCAACAGTTTGTTGAAATCATTCACCAGCAAAAAGAGAGCTCTAGGCTATCTGGATGAAGCCCTTGGGGTCTGTGCTAATCATCCTTGAGCATCGCTGCCATCCCAGCACTTTAAACTTGTGGTTTTGCTATCTTTTCACTGGAGATCACATAATTACAGACTGGTTTGAGTTGGAAGGGACCCTTCAAAGTCATCTAGTCCAACCTCCCTGTGGGGAGCAGGGCCATCTGCAACCTGAGCAGGATGCCCAGAGCCCCGGCCAACCTCACCTGCAATGGTGCCAGGGATAGGGCAGCGACCACCTTCCTGGGCAACCTGGGCCAGGCTCTCACAACCTACAGTGTAAAAACTGTCTTCCTTCTCTCTAGTCTGAATCTTCCTCTTCTTGTTTAAAAGCATCACCCCTTGTCTTATCACAACTGGCCCTGCTAAAAAGTCTGTCCCCATCTTTCTGACAGGCCTCTTTAAGTACTGAAAGGCCACAACAAGGTCTCTCTAGACCATGTCCCTAACTGCCACATCCAATTGTTCCTTAAACACCTCCAGGGATGGCGACTCCACCACCTCCCTGGGCAGTCCATTCCAGTGTCTAATCCCCCTTTCCATGAGGAAGTGCTTCCTAAGAGCCAACCTGACCCTCCCCTGGCACAGCTTCAGGCCATGCCCTCTCGTCCTGTCACAAGTTGCCTGGGAGAAGAGCCCAGCCCCTGCCTGACTACAGCTTCCTTCAGGTAGCTGTAGAGAGTGGTAAGGTCCCCCTGAGTCTCCTCTTCTCCAGGCTGAACAACCCCAGCTCCCTCAGCCTTTCCTCATAAGACTTTCTCCCCAGGAAATCCTGGAGTGAGTTCGGCTTCTTTTTACAATGTGTTCCACCTGATATGCAGAATAACTTGTGTAAACTGCACAGAGATGATCTTCAAAGCTTACTCTCACTACCTCTTTCAGAATGCAATCAATTCTCTTACAACAATTTCTGTGATGGGAACAGCAATCATTATATCCAATGTACGCTGCAGAGCACAGCCTTTTATTCATTGTCATCACTGTGTTTTAAAAATATTTTCTAGGTGTGCTTGAAATAGATAAATTGAATTTGTGATTTAATCTGTACCTCTATGCAAAATTGCAGGGGAACTTCAGCAGTGTTTTAGAACCCTGACAAGATGAGGGGTGGTGTAAATTTCATCACTGAAAACATTAAAGCTTGCAGATTCTGAATTTTGGAGAAATGCAGCTTTATTATCAATTAGATATATACAATAAATTATTAAACAGCCAGCTTTTAAAGGGCCTTACTCTCTTTTTTAAGGAAATTGCCCTCTTCTCTTCCTAGGCTTTCTTCTGATTTGTGTTCATTTTGATTAATGTCAAATCAAGCTCCAGAACAATAAAAGATATATTGAAAATACCAGGGAAAGCCACAGGTCAGAAATCTCAGCAATAGATACATCATTTAGGTTACCAGTAGTTAAAAGAAAACCTTGTAATGTTGCTGTTAGCTGTCATGACCCAAGGGAACATACAGCAGTGGACGTCCATTTCCCTTGATGGTTCAAATCTCTTCTTACCTGATTAGATTTCAAAACTTGCTTTTCACTTGGTAAAAGAATTCCTGTAACTTCACTAGTGTTTTACAGCGAGGAAAAAAAAAACCAAACTAGCACTCTAGGTGCAAAAAGATAAGGTCCACCATGATTAGTTGATTCAATACTGCATCTATAAGAAAGGCTGGCTTTTCTTTTTTAACTTTACATGGAACTGCACAGTGAGTATTCAAAGCACTTTGATATTCAGGAAATCTCTGCAATCAGTGAGCTGTAAAAACAACCATATTCACGGGAAAACTGTGAATCTTGTTAGAGGTTTTAAGCCTTTTTCATTAAAAAATAAAATAAAATCCAAAAATGCCACCTGTAGATGATCATTTTCTTGAGTCCCAGAAACTAGTGTAAGAGTGACTTTTAAATTGCAGAAACTGAACTGAGACATCAAATTCACATGGCTTCAACTTCAAGATCTAAACATGAGGAGACTGTATCCTAAATTTCTTTGTGTTGGAGCATGGTAGTTGTCTCCCAGATCTTCAAGAGACTAATACACTCAATTTTAATTCTATGGGTTATGATTTAGCAAAATACACCATAGGCTCTAAACATCTTTCAGGATCTGTCCCCCTGTGAAAACCTGCAAATAATATCAGATGTGGGTCGTTGCTTCTTCTGCTACAAAAAACTCTCTGATGATTTCAGAAGAAAAAACAGAAATCACAAAGCTCAGAGTATCAAGCTCTGGAGCCCTCAGCATAGGAAGGACATGGACCTGATGGAGCAGGTCCAGAGGAGGCCACAAGGATGATCAGGGGGCGGGAGCAGCTCTGCTACGAAGACAGGCTGAGGGAGCTGGGATTGTTCAGCCTGGAGAAGAGAAGGATCCAGGGAGACCTAACAGCCACCTTCCGGTACCGGAAGGGAGCTTACAAAAAGCCTGGAGAGGGCCTGGAGTGAAAGGATGAGGGGCAAGGTTTTTAAATTAGAAAGGAGTGGATTTAGATTAGAAATAAGGAGGAAGCTCTTTACCACGAGAGTGGTGGAGCACTGGAACAGGTTGCCCAGGGAGGTGGTTGAGGCCCCATCCCTGGAGACATTCAAGGTGGGGCTTGACAGAGCTCTGAGCACCCTGCTCTAGTTGAGGATGCCCCTGCTCTCAGCAGGGGGGTTGGACTGGATGAGCTCTGGAGGTCCCTTCCAGCCCAGACACTGCTATGTTTCTGTATGTGCCAGCCTCAGAGAATTGTCTCAGATTGAAGACTGCTGGAAATCATCTGTGTGGAAGTTTGGCCATGCAGATGTGAAAGCCCCACTGAGACCCTACTGTGAATTTGGCCTTTAATGTTCTTTCAGGCAGATGAGCAGCAGACTGTACAAAAGGTCTGAGACAGTTTCATTCTTGACCATCAAGAATGATTTTCTTGCTTTAGCTTGTTCTTGAGATGGCTTTTTGTGCACTGCCATTTGCTGCCTTTGTTGGCTAGGATCAGATACTCTTGGATGATAAGTTGATCATCCACAGAAGATTTTTGTGATGGACCTAACTAAAATAGGTACAACTGCTCCTCAGGATTCTTCTGGTAGGTTTGCAGAGAGCAGGTGCTAACTTTTATACTTGAATACCCATGATTCAAATGTAGGGGTATTTGCAAAGTTTGCGTTCTCAGTAGAGTTGTAAAATAGGTCCTTACGAAGCTTCTTTCTCACCTGCCCGAGAAGCTGACCCCTGTTTTGGTGGTGCCCTTAAGGCTGCCTCTCTGGGCAGACCTCCATGGAGTGTAGTCACTGTGCAGCTTGTTGTTGAACCACCACTGGCATGTCGTGTGCTTTTGTAGCTGATGAGTGGGGGAGGAATAAAGCTAGATGATTTTCACTGGAAAGGAGACAAAAATGTTTCCACTTAATTCGATTGGCCTGCCATTGCAGGAGCTGCTAATGATGTCTGCATGGGGCTCAGGGGACCACTCGAACTGGTGGAGGGAATCATAAGAGATATCACTAGTAACTTAATCATCTCCTTTGATGCTGCGGTAGAGGATTGTGTAGTGTCCACTGCTAGATGCTATGTGAGAGCACTTCTGAGGTAATTAGCGCCCTGTCCCAAAGGTGAATATTTGCCTGGGGAGGGGAATACCAGTGAAAACTAAAATCCATTAGCTTTTCTCTCAGGAAGTTTTGCCGGGCTAGTGAATAACATGATCTTTAGGCATTAATAAGGTTTAGCCTTGATGGGGAGAGCCCGTTGTGAAGAAAGGTCTTTGGTCTCTTCTGCCCATAAGGCAGCAGGGCTGGCTCCTTCTCTCCACACCCACGGGAAGGCAGGGCCAGTGCACCCTCGGCAGCAGGGACTCTGTCAGGTGGTTTGTCTCCTCCCCTAGTGCCAGCAGCTTCTCACCTTGCATGTTCTCAAAAGACCCCACATTAGGAAAGGGAAGAGCAGCTCCCTCAGCCAGCACAGCTCCTAAGATAGAGACTGTAACTGAGACCCCAGCCCATGCAGAGGGTCCCAGTTTCTTGCTCTCCTCCACATGCTGCTTTCTCATTCACGTGCTGTGGTGACAACTCCCGGGGTGCCCAATGGTTTAGTGTAACCCGAGGGAGAACATGCACATGCAGTTCATGTACCTCTGTTAAAAGTGAGGCCTCAAAGGTTCCGGAAGCCCTCTGATGGCCTAATAATAATTATTAATGTTCATAAAAATTAGTGAGCTCCTCACCTCCTGGCAGAAGGCTGGAATAACAACTACGGAGTCTTTGTTCAGTCAGAGATAAGGATGGGTCAGCCTTGTGCAAAGAACTCCTTCCCTGAGCTCCATCCTCCTCTCCTGTCCAGTCGTCCTCTGGCTGCATTTTTATCTTCCTGAAGTACAAGAGGCAACAGCTTTTTATTTTTTTCTTTTTTTCCTGCGACAGGAGCGAGAGGGAGAGGGATTAGTGAGCTAATTAGAAATGATCGCATCTCTCAACACTAATTAACAATCCTGTGGTCTCACTCGCGCGTTCTTTTGAGCTGCTCCCCTTCGGGACAGAGCCACAGTCACCCTCTGCCTTGGGGGGCCGCTCTGTCCCCGCCGCGCTGATTGGAAGTGATGGCCGGGCAGGGGCAGCGCTGCTCGGGCTGTGCTTCCCAGGCTGCAGCATTCCCTCTCATTTCTGCTGTCACCACAGGCACCCTGGACCTCCGTGGGCGCAACGCTGCCGCTGCTAATGGCCACGGAATGAAAATGGCAGGGGGATTTGTTTTCGACACCTCTTTCCTCCCATGGCTTTTTCACTTGTCGCACTGGAACTCAAAGAGGCTGCTTCTCAACAGAGCTAAATGAGCCAGGATAAGACCTGTCTGCCCAGTCTTGCGTGGAGCTGGAGTGGAGTGAGGTTCTGCTCCCAGCTCTGCACTAACATTTCGGCAACAGATCGGGTGCTTGTTCTGGCAAAATGCTCCCAAGAATTTATCAGTGCAAGTCCTAAACCAAGTCATCTTCCTTTTACCACTGTTAGAGTGCACGGACTGGAGGATGGTGGTAAAATGTTAAAAATACTAATAACCTTGCCAGGCAGACTGACTTAGCTGAATTAATTGGCCACAGGGAGTCCTACCAGAATAATTAAACTGCTCCTTTCCTACATTTCCCTGTTTAAAAACAGGCTGAGGTGAGGGAAAGATCCTGATTGCAGACACATAGAGGAGACTTTGTTCCCGCCGCCTCCTGCGGTCAGTTAGGTGTTTGCTGGAGAATGCTGGAGTCATGTCCAGTTCCAGCCTCCCCCTCTATTTTGTGCTGGTTCTAGAGATGTAGTGAGGCAAGCAAAGAGCATCCTAAACTCCCGTGGAAGAGCCGTCCTGCACAGTATGGATACTCACTAAACCAGGACTTGAGAAGTCTGTTGTGCACTGAAGTGCAGAGAGTGTGGCTTACCTGCCTGCATCTGCAGTGGGGCAGGGAGATGTTGAACGGGGAGGAGGGACAGAGTTTTGGGATTCAGGAAGGGGAGAGAAAACCAAGATGTGTTGAGGGGGGCACTGTTTTGTTTAAAAGTGGAACTTGATTCATCTGGGCGTGATGAAAGTAACAAAGTTTCACAATGTTTGCTCCTGTGTTGGCTGGCAGTCAGGTGATTTACCTTCTGGAGTAGAAGCTGACAGTATAGGTAAAATAATGGATTCAAGCAGACAAATTAGAAGGGAAACTATTAGAAGTATATCCTACTAGGAATGCTGAAGTACCTGAAGTGTGTGGAGAGGCGGGTAGGCTGTGGAGCTGTCTGTACCCAGCACAAGAGAGGGTCGTGGAGCTTCAGCAAATGAAATTGAGAGAAGCAATGGAAGTGGTGTGCGTCTACTTGAGTCTTTGTTGTTCAAAGTGTCAGGTGCTGAAAACACTCTTGTTTTGGTCTCCAGTTGCTGTCTCTTATTCTAGGGTTGTCGCACTTGCAGAATCCTTTTCATGATGCCAGGAGTGGAGATTTATTTTGCAGGGAGTTCTCCCACAAATCTGTATCGTTCAGTGAGGAAAAGCAAAGTCCGGAGAATAATTTGAAGCCTTTATCCTGGAGCATCAGAAAGTGTAGGGGATGATGTATCCTAATTCTGGATTGTTGGAAAGTATATCCTAAGCTAGAGAGTCTTGAGTCCAGGGAAGCCAGCAAGGAAGCCTTGAAAGGGGCCTTTCCATCCTGTGTTTGTGTGTTCAGCTGAAACTCGGTGATGTGCATGCACTAAACTGATGCACTTTAGAAAACGATTGACAGAAACTCCCCTGTACCCTGATCCATCTCTTCCTGGCAATCCAGCAGCTTTCTCAGACTCGCTGGGTGCAGGGAGCTGTTGATCCCACAGTATTCAGGCATGAAGGCTTTCAGAGGGGTGCTGCGGTGCTCACAATGTCGGTAACGATTTCTGGTTAGCGCAGCTTTTTGGTGGTGTCATCTCTCATTATCACATGGGCTTTCCTTGGGCTTTTCCTTGTCTCTCATTCAGAATTTTGACCTTCCTTATTAATTAAACAGCGCCTTCCCTGCAGCCAGTGATTGAGTTATTCGGTAATGCCTGCCTAAAGCCATCATAATAAAGGACAGAAGTTCTTTTTAATGCAAATGATTTGGTTCCAGATGTTTTGATCACATTAAATGATGACTCAAATTAAGCAGAGATTGAATTAAGCAACAGGCTACCTTGGCTGCTTTTTCTAATCATCGTGATTCCCAACATGTTTGTTTCCCAGAGCGTGCCCTCGAGAAGGCAGCATAGCCCCCAGTTTTCCTGACATAAGACAAGAGAGCCAGAAGGTATCTAATGTAGGTGCTGCATTTTTCACAGCAAAGATCTTTCCTCTCCATAAATGTTCACTGAGACTAAGATGCTGCTCCGACTTGTTCGTGATGTGCTGGGAAGGAATTATCCGGTGTGTACAGGAGACTCTGCGGTCCTGCAAGTGACCGTGATAGACCTTGTCCAAGGCTTCTGGGGTGCTACATCATCCTTCTGTGGTTTAAGCAGGTTCTTACGTAGGGAATAGATGTGGTAGTGGATGGGTCTCGGACTTTGAAGGCAACATGCAGAACAGTGGTTTGATCACTCAACTTTGAAAACAATTTCACGTTACCAAGGGGAAGTATTTAAACATTTGAATGACTTACCTAGGGATGTGCAGCAGATATTTGCTCTCCTAGTTATTAAATTGTGAGTAGCTGCCTTTCTGAAATCAGGCTGTGCCCAGCCACAGGCTACAGATTGAATCTGCAAAGTGTGAAGTAACAGTCTCTCTACTCTTTACGGAGGTCAGAATAGGGAGTTGCAACAGGATTTTCTGGTGTGAAATCTTACTGTTACTGCCAAGGGTTTGTTATTTGGAGCTGAGCAAAGAGAGAGAAGACTGGATCTACAAACTTGACGTCTCTTCCTTTTTTGTTTTGTTTTGTTTTGTTTTTCTTCCCTGGTTTCTCCATGCAGCTCGGATCGGAAAAATGAAACGGAGGAAGCAAGACGAAGGGCAGGTATGTCCCCTCTGCAGCCGACCTCTGTCAGGATCCGAGGAGGAGATGAGTAGGCATGTGGAACAATGCCTTGCAAAGGTAGAGGCGCGTCAGGATTGCCAGCTGCCATTCCCTTCTCCCTGCTCCCAGCTTTGTCCGCAGTTGACCTAACCCGGGGCAAAAACTAACATTGCTGAGCTTGCAGGCAAAGCTAACTGTCTCCCTAAGATCTGTAGTCACTTCTCTGTCTTGGAAGATGGATTCTTCGGGGGTTTTCTCCTCTGTTGCATTAGTAAAATTGTTACTTCATGCACCCTTTCACTGTTGCTGAAGCCTTAGTTGTAGAGCATGAAGGCAGAGCTGCTGCTGAAGTTTAGGAAGCCTTCCACAGGGCTTCACGCTTCCTGTGTAGCAAAGCAGGAAGAGTTCTTTCTGATCTCTGCCTTGGGTAACATTAGAATTCTTATTTGTTGGGTTCTGTAACAGACTGGCATTTGCAAATGTTGCTTGACCACCTTACTCCAGAAGTGCATTTGAGCAGAACCATCCACTTGCTGTTGATCCAAAGACAGCAAGGAAGACGGAGGAACAAGTTCTAGAGGAGAGAGAGAATTGTGTCATAGGGCTTTCCGTGCTTGTTTCTCAGGAAGAGCCCACAGTAGGTGACAACAAATTGATTCACGTAGCCTCAAGAGGTGCATGGTGTAAAGAGAGGTGTCTTTTAATCAGTATGCCCCCAAAAATATGCTCTAGGAGAACATTCCCGTTGGGGGTCAAAGCAATCTGTGGTTTGCATTGCAGGGAAGCTGTGCATGCGAGGCAGGGGAATGCATGTTGAACCTCACACCAGCATTGTTGTAGGACCCAGAGCTTAAATTTTCATGCATAAGAATGATGAACCTTGCAACTTCTTTTGTTCTTAAGGTTTTTCCAGTGCTTCCAGCACCCGTTTACTTCTAGATTTAGATCACTAGGAATGGGGGTGGAGTAGATGATGCTGTCCACTCTGTACTTAGCTATCCTGGGAACAGCCCAGCTTTTTTTTCTCCATCGCACCGAGAGTTATTAACCGCAAAGAGCTATTTCATGCATCTCAATGCTCTGCCCCTGCTTTACCCTGTGCAGAGAGAAGGCTCATGCATGACTGAGGATGACTCTGTGGACATCGAGAATGAGAACAGCAACCGCTTTGAAGAGTACGAGTGGTGCGGGCAGAAGAGGATACGGGCCACTACTCTCCTGGAGGGAGGATTTCGAGGTGCGCTGGTGTTTTGGGGGCCCTTGTAAATCATTCTGCTGTGGAAGTTGATCATTTCCTATCGTTAAAGGGGGGGACCCAGAGATTTGCCTTTCACAAAGAACGGGACCTTCGGCTTTTGCCAGAATGTAAAGGGATTTCAGCTTTCTGCCTCTTTTGAATGATGAGAGTCCAAATTTGTGCAAATCTTGAACAAAAGTGTGGTGTTATTTCTCGCTCGAGAAATGTAGCTGAAGAGGGAATGAATAGGAATGGGTAGAATGGAGAGATCATTTGGGGAAAATAGCTTCTTATATGCTACACGTAGTAAGAAATACATGGAAATATGTGAAGAGAGGGAAACAGAAATGAAATTGTAAAAATTCCCAGCCTGGAGTGACGAAAGCTGGTGTATCAGCCTCTGGTGATGTATTGAAGGTGACAGCTAAGTCGCTTTAGCACCTGCATAAAATATTAAAAGGCCAGTTGTGCATTTATCACTCCATCCCTTTTAAGGTTGATAAATGAGAATCCAGGAACCTGCTCTGCACCTCCAGCACTGCAAGCCCTTAGGGCTTCCAGACAAACACATTTTATTTTTCCTCCTTCTTTTGCTCCTTCCCTAGTGACAGGGAAATCAGTTACCGAGAAGAGAGTGAGTTATGGCAAAATTTGACCTCTCATGAGCTTTATTGGTGAATGTAATTTTAGCTAGAAACCTGGCCCCTTTCTTACACTCGGCCCTTTGGCCTCGAAGAGGAGGATTTACTAAACTGTTCGTTGGCATGAACCTCTGGCACTAAGGAGAGTCTCTCACAGGCAGTCCACGTAGCGCATGCGTAATGAGAGGAGTGCTGGCTTCCTCTGCTCAATAAAGAGGGTGGGATGTGATCTCTTCCTGTACCAGCTTGGATTTTAATTTATGATACCTCAAGGTGAAAAGCTACTACGTAAGGCAGTTGGACTTAAAAGCCAGCCGTGTGCTCAGTGACAACCTGGAACTGCGGATCTGCTCTTACCTTCCTCTGAAATGAAATTGTAGCTGGGTTGTAGCAGAGCAGATGATCAGGGGGACAGAGTGGAAGGAGCAGCTTCTTTGGGTTTTCAAGGCTACCCAGTGAAGCTCACACTGCCGCTTCCTTTGTCTGTAGCCTCACCTACCTTAACTTTTTTTTGTGCCCGCATGGAAAGCTGCGTCTGTACCCAGTTCCATGTGGAGGCCTGAGAGCCCACGCAGGGCCTTGGACTATGTGTATGCAGCAGAATCACCGCAGTCTGCAGTGACACAGAGACATGGGGTGTCTCTGTGCCTCTATGGTCATCACTGCCAGTCCTGGTTAGAAAAAGCTACTCAATTTTTGTGCACATATACTTCACTCCTTCCCCTCCACTGAACACCTGAGTTTGAGGAGAGCATAATCTTCCACCTCCTTTGGTGTGGGCATTGTGCTGTCCTCACGTGGTTAACATTCCCACTTGTTTTTGAGTTAACTCACTGAAGTGTGATCTGAACCTTTCATGTTGCTTTAGTCACGAGGAGACCCCCTTTCAAATGCAGCTTCAGGTGGACAGTGTGTGTAATGGATGTGAATAGGCTGTGGAAATGCAAAGTACTTGCTCCTTGTTGCCTTTTTTTTTTTTTTTTTTTTCTCCTTATTTTAAAGAATTCTCAAATGCATTCCTTTGTGCTACATAGATCAGCTGCTTTCTTCCATCAGAAGTTAGATTTTTAACATGAGTTGGGGATGTAACCTTTGCTAGATGGCTGCACATACACGGGCATATTTCATACTTGGAAATAGCCTTGCTTCCATCAGGAAGTAATGGGGTCTGTCTCTTCTTTCCTTTTTGAGACCTTCGTGACACCTTCAAGAGTGTTTTAGTTACGTGAACAGATCCACCAAAGGATCAGAAGACTAGGAGAAGAGTGGAGCACAACTAGATGCCGTTCTAAAACCCTCTGTAATTACCCTGATGGGAAGGCCTTTGGATTAGACACCTTCCCTCTGTGGTGCTGGATGAAGGGTGTCTGTAGATCAGCTCCCAAGCACAGGAACCTCCTGTAGCTTTTGTAGTGAGGAACGTCCTCTCTGTGCAGCTTTTGGTGGCAGAGCCCCTGCTGAAGAAATGATTCCCCTGGAGCATCTGGCAGGTCCCCAGCACATGCGTTTCTCCCCGGCTTTCCTGCTCTGCAGCCTACCTCTGCTGGCAGCTGGATTCAGCGGCTGCCATGCTCATCTAGAGAGGTGTCCTCTTCCCTAAATGGGATTTTTATTTTGCCTCCAACTCTACCTAGTATTTTGGGATGACCAGATAATATTTGCAGGGTACCTGCCTGCTCTGCACAGAAAGTTTCTGTAAAATTTGGGAAGCTAAAGCAAAGCTGGAATGGTCTCCCACAGTTGGTTGATTGCATTTCTTTTTAGGCAGGTTACACTTTCTCTTGCTCCTTGTGTTTCTCGTATTGTCTCTGGCTGCTGGCGTTCAGAGGTGTCCATCAGTCAGGCTTGCTTTGTGCTCTCTCAGGTAGCCTTTAGGCTACCGTCTTTTCCCTTTCTCTGCCAGCGTTGGCTCTTGCCTTGTTTTAGGAACAGAATTCTTAATTCACAGCCCTGAAGCACAGCACAACGTTTTGGAGATGAATTCCAATGCTTAAAACTGCTTCGTCTGGAGTTGGCAGGGCCCTCGTTAACCCCCATCACCCGAGGCTTTGTGTTTGGCTCTGTTCCCTTTGCTGAGAAGTAGCAGCGATGTGGAAACCAGAGGCCTTTTATGATGCCAGGGAGCCTTTGCCAGGCCACAGGGATGTCACCAGTGTCTGAAGAGATGAAATGGGGAAATACATAAAACTGGAGGGGAAAATAGATGTCTGTGTGTCTCATTAATTTCGGTTTTAACAGTGTGTTGCTTTGAGGAGATGTCATAGCCGGGCAAAGGGGGGGCAGGAGACTGTGGCCAGCGTGTATTGCACAAGTTGGTCAGATCATTGGACAGCATTACAGGAGAGACTCAAAACTTAACACAGGTCCTGGCTTCTTCCTTTTATCATTTTTGGTTAATGGACAAAAGGTCACGTCACTCTCAAGGTGAGGAAAACACCTCTATGTCAGTTATATGAAAGATCTTGCCAGGTTCTCAGGTGGGGTAAGGTTGGGAGATGTTGGGTTTTTTTTTTCCTTCTGGAAGGTGACCTAATACTTAGGAGCAATTACAGGCTGAAACTCTGTCATGCGTGGTTCCTAGGATGACACTCTCTTGCTTCCAAAGTGCTCGCAGGGAAGACTTGCTCCTCTCACCCGAGGAGAAGGTGGAAATTCTTTATCTTCTGTGCTGGTGTTACAGCTGCAGTCCCCACTCAGGTCATGGTACACCAGATGCTACTTGAGGCAGCGGGTGGAAAGAACAGGAGATGGCAGCAAGTAGAAATAGAACATAACTGAGAATCGGTCATGGGGATCAGCATGCTGCCTCTTAAGCTGTTGGGTTTGGTGAAGGCATTCAGACAGGAGATATCTGGTACTTCTGGCTGTCCTCCTGGCTTCTTAAAGCACCATTTGCTATCACTTGTTACATACCCCAAACTGGAAGAATGCAGGGGGTAAATGAAGATTATTGACAGTTACACAGGATTTTGAACCACTCTGTTTCAGCAGAGGCCCTGCTTGAAACAGGGGGTTGTAGTAGGAGGGTTCTTGCTTCTGTTTGGGATGGGTGCAGAAGGCTACCAGCACGAATTGCCAAGCACTGTTGAAATCAGGCTCGTGCTTCAGACTGAAAAGCTGTACAGATAAAATAATCAACTATTTCCCTATCTCAGTACGGTGTCGCAAGACTAAAATTTCTCTCGGCAGTGCCTGGACACACAGTTCTGTATGTTCTGTAATTGTACCTCTCCCGTGTCTCTGAACCACCTCTCTCTCAGGCTCTTTGTTGCAGGAGATTATTTTATGCCATCTTTGTCTAATGAGTTTCTGTGTTTAGGAGGCCAACGAGGCTTCAGAAGTGAAAGCGTCAAGTGGCTCCTTCTCTTCTGTGTGGTTTTTGTGTTCTAGTTTTGGTTTGGTTTTTTTTTTTTCCAACGCTCAGCATATTTGTATCAGTTTTTCTTTTCCTCCCCAGAATGGATGCACGTTACCCTCAGTGTTTACACTGTAAGGTTATCCCTTTAAAGAATTCCTGAGGGAAGTTCAAAAGGGTTGGGTTTTTATTTTTTTCTTTCTTTCAAAGATTCAGTGTCTCTTTTTGTGTCTATGTCTCTTACTTGAAAGAAGGAAAAGGGAGGGGGGGGAGTAGGAAAAAAAAAGTGCTTTATCTGAAAAGAATCACATCAGCTTCACACTGATAGAAGCCGCTGTCATCTCTTAAACGGCTTAGCACAGTCAAAAGGCAAGAGGACTTAAAACAGTGTCTTACACAGGGATCGATGAGTGGAACACATAACTCCTAACTGGAAAAAAAAAAAAAGGAGAGGCGCGGGGGGAGAGATAACGGTAATGATTGCATTGAGGGAAGCTTGAGGGAGGCTTGTTCTTTGTAACGCAGCTTCAAAGGTGGCTGGACCGGTGCCTGAGCAAACTGTCCTGTGAAGTCGCTGCCTCTGTAGGTCTGGGGAAGGCAGGGGGCTGGGGGTGCTTGCACCCTTCTGATCTTAGCAGATGGGACAGAGATTAGTAAATGCCAGGTTAGCATCTCCCTTCTGCTGCTTCGGATTTGAGGAGAGGATTTTGTCAGTCGGTCTCTCGCTGCCCGTTCCCGGAGAGGGGAAGGAGGCCAGCAGCGGCCGGGGGGACGGGTGGGGGGACGGGATGTCAGTTTATCGATCGCACCTCAGCCAGGAGAGCTGCAGGCGCAGCGCTCTGAGCACGAGCGGCAGCGTGCTTAATGTGATTGAAAGGCAGTTAAAATGGCGGTGACCTTTTCAGGGGGAATTAGATTGCCTGCCAAGAGTGGTTAGAGGGAGTGATAACGCCAGCTTGAGGAAGCTGTCCAGTCTGCTTCAAAGGGAGAGAGACAGAGACGGGGAAAGCGAGCTAGCAGCAAGTACCATTTAAAGCACGAGCTGTGCGGTCTGATAGAGCAGCGATTGCTGTCCTCTTTAGATATGAAAGAATTGAAGAATTGTAGCTAAGTTCTTTCCACTCGCCCTGTCCTCCAGTTCCCCCACCAAACAGCCTTCCTCTGGGCACAGTAGCAAGCTGGTCATCACTGCTCTTCTGGGTTTCTTTTCCTTTGGCAGATCAGTTGCATCAAAAATAACACAGAAGAGGGAAAAAAACTCTGAAAATGTTAAAGTGGTAGGCAGGCTGGTTTTGGGGACAGACACTTTCTAAGAAAGATCAACATCACGAAGATCAATCCAATAGATTGTGATAGTCTTGAAGAAGGAGAAACACACAGGGGTTGCTTAGTTCTGAAGTTTCTCTCTATTTCTCCGTGCTGCCCTCCTCCCAAGCCAGCAAAGGGCTTGTATCTGTTCGTTCATGTCTTAGCAAGGGAAAGGAACAGCACCACTTGGCATCTGCTTAGAGGGACTCAGTAACACTTTGTAAGCTGTAACAAGCCCTAGTTATCTTTAGGTGCCCGCTTACGTCAGATCCTACGTCACGTACAATCAGGGCAGCTGCCCAAGAAGTGGGACTATATTACAATGTCAAAGTTTCCAGCAGATACCTGCAGTCCCAGTCAGCTTTCCACCTCTGTGGAATCAAGATGTGCTTCAGCTTGAGCAGCAAATGTTGTAGGCCAGTCTTTGTCTAGCATGGGTGAGTTGTCCAAGAAAGAGCACTGGGGCAATAGCTGTTTGCTTCTCCAATTTGTTCTCCTTCTAACTACATTAGAAGCATGCTCCCAAGTGGGAGGTCCTGTGCTCAAAATCCAAGTAGGTGCTTTTCAGTTGTCCTGCCTCAGCAGTTGGTGTTTGTGAACACAGTGACTTTGCTTGTGTCTGGTAACTGCCTGGTAGAAAGCTCCAAATAGAGGAGGAAAACTCAGTTGCCCTTCTGAGTGCAATTTCATGAACATCAAACTACAATGGAACTCCACAAAATCTGTGTTTAGCACGTACGTGGAAAACGAAGCCCGGAGAAGCATCTTCTCTAAGGTTATAAAAGTAGTAGGAAAGCTTAAAAGCCTTGCTCTAGAATCTCACCCAGTAGCCAGCTGTGCCCTCTTTCTCAGATAAAATATAATGAGGTGTGCAGGAAAGCTTTGGGAGGGAAGGAGACTTCCCATTTTTCCATACCAGGAGGTTCAGGCTGTAGTTAAGATCATACTAGTAAAAGGGTGTAAACTGATCTCAAATTCAGCAAAAGAATTTGAGCTGAACGGTGAAAGTGAGACTTCTCCTAAGAGACTGTGGGAAATAGATGTCACTGGCACAGTTGGGCCTTTTGGAAGATGGTTTAGTAACTAGAATCGTCTTCCCTGTTTCTGTGTAGATGAGTCAGAATTCATTCATTTTAACCTGGCAGGCTAAAGCAAACTTCAGCTTGGGTGCAAGAGCGGTCGGTGGTAAGAGCATGGGGAGTCTTTGCCACAATGAAATTCCCAATCTTTCTCCCACGTAGCAAGAGCTCAGTTCAGTGTTTCTCTGTCACGTTTCCAGTGCCTGCATCCCTCATTGCTCTGTCTCTTAAGATGAATGCACCTGTATATCTGAAGAGCATCCCTCCCAGCCTCTCAGTATTTCCACCTTTCTGTGTTAGGTTTGCTACCTTCTGCTGGTCAGTTCTACCTGCTGCACGCTTCCAAGTGGGCGAGATGTATAAATTTCATGTTTCTTAAGTGCTTATTCTATGCCTTATCCCCGCTTTAGAGGGCTGCTGAGTCCCAGAGCACTCATAGGCCGTACCTCAGTCCTTGTGTAAAATGCTGCTAATCCTGGTAATCCCTCCGTTGCTGAAGGTACTTTGTACTGGTCTGATGGAGTAGCCCAACCACTCCTTAATGTTTGCACCTCTCTCCTTTGAGAGCAAGTACTTGTCCCTAAGGGACAAGTTGGCCTAAAAATGCAAACGGATCTGCTCGCGTGGTGTTACATAAAATAATCAGATGAGCTGTACCTCTTTCTCCATCGTTTGTGTCCACACGCAGAATCGGAGGGATTCCGTGGCTAAGAAATGTCTCTTGGGTATTGTACTGTATCAGAAGTATTAATATCAGAAGTTGACTTCAATGAACAGGAAATCCAGATGAGACTAGGATGTGATTTAAAAGGAAAAAACCCCTCAAAACTTCTCACCTTGTGTTGAAAAGCCAGCATAACCTACCCTGTAATTGATGCTCAGTATCCCGCATGTTTAAAGTTCATATAATGCTTCAAGGAACAGCATTTTCTTCATTTTGGAACACAAAGCAATCAATGGAACTCAACAAAGGAAAAATTACTTTAACATAAAAAAAAAATGGTGCTTATAGCTGTTAAAAGTCCTGATTGCTGATAGTACATTTTCATTAACTTGAACGCATACAAAAATCTGGGAACCTAATTTTTATGCTCAGGCT
The DNA here is from genome assembly GCA_024605025.1 of Megaceryle maxima. Lineage (NCBI taxonomy): Eukaryota > Metazoa > Chordata > Aves > Coraciiformes > Cerylidae > Megaceryle > Megaceryle maxima. The sequence continues at coordinate 41,111 of JANHGN010001524.1, read as the reverse complement.
GCCAGAACACATTAGCTGAAAGGAGCACAATCAACTAAACTCTGCTGGTTTATTTACGTAATGCTGACAGCCACTCAAACCAGGAAAAGCTTTTCTGTGGGAAGAAGGGGAATTCTCTCCTTTTGACAGTATTATGTATCGTACCTGGGGGAGGAAAAGGGATGTCTGTCACCCAGCAACAGAGGAAGGAGGAAAAAAATTAATTAAAGAGAAAACAGAAAATGCAGCTGTTAACACTGTGAAAATTGGCAGGGGGAGTAAAGGAGCAAGAAGAGCACCTGAAGCTACTCAGTTTTTTGAAACTGACTGCGTTTCAAGTTGACAGCATCCCTTGAAGCTTCAGTTTTCCTACCTCTCAGACATGCAACATAACATCTACCAGACCCATCTGCTGCACTTTCTTAGCTGCTCGCTGCCATCCATTTTTCTAGTGGTCTGTCTGCGCTGGTTTTGTAAGTCCCAGGCTCAAGAAGTCACTTGATTTATTTTTTTTTTAATTATTATTATTCCCCCCCTGCCCAGTGTCTGCAGTTTTGCTACAACTGCAACCTACTCCTTGGACACTCAGGTCAGGCTTCAGCCTTAAGCACACAGTAGTTGATTGACGTGATTTTAATAGCATTTTAGAATACAGTTGTTAAGTCAGGGGCAGTGAGATTTTTTTAATTTTTTTTATTTTTTTCTGAAGGAAAAAGGGAGCACGGGTCTCAATGGCTCTAAACAGCTCCTGTCTCCACATGTCGTCTCGTACGCTCGGCGGTGAAACGCATTATCGAGTAGTGCCCGGAAAGTGGCTAACTGCGTTTGACACACGCCAACTCCCTGCCTCCACACTGGATAATTGCATTGTCAACTGTTCAGCAAAGTGGCAGGTGACACTGCAGCCGGATTGATTGTCCTAGTATGGAGGCTCCCAAGACTGTCAGCCACCCAATCGATAGAGTTTACACAAGACACTGTGACTGCATCTGTAACTAATTTCAGTTTGAACCTCGCAAGATGCAGCTGTCTCTGGTTCCTGGCCTCTCTTCTTCTTCGCTTGCATCTCCTCCCTGGACAAGGAAGTTGCTTTTCCACTGAAAGACCGGCTTTATTTCTTGTTTTGGAGCTGGAAGTGAAGAAATCAATGGCGTGTTTTGTGGTTTCAGAGTTGAGGGCATTACAGCACATGGCTAACTAGCAGCTCCAGTTTTGCAATCGATAGGCTGATCAATTGATTAAATTAGCACTGATTTTTCTTTCTTCTTTCCAACCTAGAAAAGAATTAGTTTGGGGGGGAAGAGCACGTGGGCTTGGCCTGTGAAATTTAGCCCTTGGTTTCTCCAGTCCTTGGCTGTCTTTCCCCAACAAATACAATCTCCATGCTCATCATTATTTAAAGCAAACTGCAGCGAGCCCTGCTGCTGGCAGCAGCCCGCTGTAAGCCAGGGTGTCACTTTCAGCTGTTCACCAGCCTTGCTGCTTCATGCTCGGCTGCCTTAGAAAAGTCATCCTCCAAGCTCTACTGTGCTGCTTTATTATTGGCAAAGTTGCGACATTCCTGTGATCCCTGTCAGTGGTGCTTATTGATCCAGTGATGTGAATCTGCTTAGTGATTCAAGATTACTTTAATTCTCCCTCTTCCTTTTTGTTTGTTTCCACCCTCTCCCCAGGGGAACAAAAGCTTTCAGATCCACCTTTCCCTGACTGGGGAAAACAAGCCGTAGCTGCAAAGACTGTGGCTGTTGCTGCTGCTTTTGTATTTCAGCTCTGGGTGTTGAAGGGCAGCCTTTGAGGTAGACGTGAGACTGTTCTCACCTTAACGCATCTAGGAGAGCCCCACGTGAATGGCCACACCAGATCAGAGCCCTGGGCCCAGTGCGGTTTCTCCTCTGCAGCCACGATCTGCACCTGATGGGTTTTGGAGAGGCATAAAAGAAATCTTTGGAATACTCCTCAGCGCTGTGAGGGGTGGGGAAGCCTCTTCCCCGAGCCTTGCAGCAGCTGGCTCTTTCCCTGTATGGTGCAGCTTGCCTGCCCTTTGTTCAGCACACTGCTGTGAAATGATGTTAATGGTCATAAAATTATATGGCCCCTTTCTTTAAAGGCAGCTGTTCCTCTGATCTGTTAGCAAAGATCACCGTAAGCATCCAAGACGCCGGTAAGCAGTCAGGTCTCTGGCAGCCCATTTGTGCCTCCGTGGGAGCTAATAGATGGCATCAGATGGATGCATCTGCTATTTCAGGTGTACGCTGTAATGACACAGTTGGGTGTCAGTTTTCCAGGTAAATCACTGTTCTGCTTGAAATAGATCTGGCTCCAGAGAAATGAAACCCTCGTCCTGTAAGCAGCTTTTCATCGCCTCTGAATGTAATTTTTTCCTGCAACAGGCTGGGAAAGTCACCAGAAGAACTATTCCAACCCTCTTTGGACTAGGAAAAAATAATTTCACTGTCCAAAAACAGGGCCAGGGAGGTGTTACAGATCTGCAGAGAGACCGCCATTCAGCGTGGCCTCATCTCTGCTTTCCCCTTGTTCTCACGGATCTCTAACAGCTTTCTCTGTCTTCCCAAACGCCTTTTAAAATAAAACGGTATCCGTCCCACCTTGTTCTCTTAGTACTAGTTTGGGATACTTCAGCAGCTGATGAAATAAACCCTGTTTAGAGCCGTTCTCAGGAAGTGTGTGTGAGGCCTGGCCGTGTGTCTGCATAAACTACTTTTATTGCCTTCATTGTTTTTACTCTCCAAGAAGCCAACGAGTGACATTTCGTTAAGAAAATAGAGTGAACGTGCTGGAAAGGGAGGCTGTGAGCGAGGGGGTCACTGCAAGGAGGGTAATTAGCAAAGGCTGCGGTTCTGGAGATTTACGGGAGGCTTTTTTTTTTTTTCTTTCCTGAACACGTGTAAATTACCTGTGAGCAGAATGAATGCCTCTTCCCAGCCAAAACAGGCTGCAGTAGAGCTGCATGCTCCCGAGATGGATTTGGATTTATACCTGCTTCCAGAATTTACACAAAATTCTGGGTTCCTAGAATATTTCCAATATAGATTTGACACACACACACCCACCCCCATTCCTTGGGGCCAAAACAAGAGAAATGCCAGTTATACAGATGAGTTTGGTCCTCTACATGAGCAGCATCTCATAGCTGCCTTCATAATGGTGGTGCAAATAATAATCTTAATAACACCTTAGTTTTGTCCCTTGCTCTTATTTGGGGTGGTAATTAAATGGACATGGAGCTGGTAGCCCCCAAAACCGACTTAGCTGCCCAGATGGGAGTTGAGGAGCAGAAGTGGGACACAGCAGGTTTGTGCTTTCCTACTTGTGCTGATGAAATTTGGCTGTTTGGGTCTGCGTTGCTCTGGTTGGTTGTCCTACCCTTCTCCTGCCCAGACTGCCAGTCCCCGTGCGAGCTCGTGCCCGCGCGGCAGCCAGCAGCGCTGCCAACACCTGAAGCAGCATATGTTGTCTCTTTGACCATCTGCCACTGAACACGATGGAGAAAAGGAGGGACTTGAATGTGAGGCCTTTTTATCTGTTCTGTGAATCTGCTTATATATCATGTTAATGACTCTCGACCTTAACTTGAGCCACCATTGACTTGAGAGATGTTGAGATGACCGGTCACCGGGGGGGGAAGGGAGGGGTTGCACAAAGGAGGTGAGATTTGAGAAGCAGTGCAGAGGTCAGAGAGGACTCTTAGGCACAGGAGACAGCTTAGGAGAAAGAAAATTGCTATGACAACTTAAAGAAAGGGGAAGAAGAGGATTTCTGATGAGATTTGTCTCCAGCCATTATTAACAGGCACATGGAAGAAAGGGGGAGGTGTTTCGCAGTCCCCTTCAAATTCAGCTGGTTCCTGTAGCCTGCAGGTGTCTGTAGCCTGGTGACCTCAAAGAGGCGTGCAGATTTCTTCTGCTTTTTCAGGCCTCTGAGTCAGTATTTCAGAAACACTGTTGCTTGTGGGGAGTGCCTAAATTTTTCAGAAACTACCTGGAGTTGGTGCTCAGTCAGACTGCGCCGAGAGCATCCCCAGCAAAGCTGTGTACACAGTGCTGGAGGGTGGCGGGCGCTCTGGGTAAGTGATCTTGATAGGTACATTCTGATTGATGGGGGAGTTTGTCTCCCAAACTGTCACAGGGTTTATAGAGGTGCCACTCAATACCAGTGCTGGAATTGCCTGTCAGAGCACCTGGCTACAAGAGCAATGGGGATTGGAGACAGAGCTGTAACTTTGTTTTTTCTCTGCTTAATGGCCCTGGCGTCTGACCTGCCTGCTCGCTCCTGTTTGTCTGGACCTTAAGGAGGCAGCTGGGATTAAGACTGTCAGAGAGTTGTGCTGCTTTAGCACCGGGAGGCTAATTGTATCGGGGCAGCCAGCGTATGATGAGCGCTTGCTTCCTACCAACTGAATGACAAGAGCAAAAAAATTATTTAACAAGGAAAGGGAAGGAGTCAGGAGAGCCTGCATTTTGGTTTCTTCTTTCTTCAGCTGAAAGTAGAGTTTTCAAATTCACACGTTCCTCAGGCCTTAGGTGACTGTCCTTGTAAGAGATGCAGCTGCTTCTGTGAGTAGCGGATCGTGTCTCTTGTGAATTACTGGGTCAGACTCGCAACTTAACATACGGTTGTCAGATTTCCCTTTATTAACACGTTGGGAGAAAGTTCTGGTCCTGACCTCTGGGTAGCAGCACTGGCTTTAGAGGTCCTCTCTAGGCAGCATTGCTGGTGGCTGTGAGTTGCTACGTGACCTTCAGAAGCAGAGCCTCGCTGGAGGAACCCTTCCCCATTCCCAGTGCTCGATATTGAATTGCAGATCACCCGAGCGTAGTGACAGGGGATCTTCTGGAAGCTCCTGCTCTCCTCCAGTAGGTCCAACAATGCTGTTGCAAAGGCTGCTTTATTCTGCTCGAAGATCTCGGGGATCCATTTCCCTTTTTCCTTGCTCCTGGCTGGCAGCGTACGCTGCCAGCAGGGGATGGGAGTTGGGAGCCCTACACTTGGGCTGAGTTAGTGAGAAGCAGGTGTGATCGTATCGGGCCTTCCTTGCATTTAGTGGTCCTCTTAATCCATTTATAACAGCACTTGTCCAGAAATGTGGTTTGAATGAGCCTGAGATGAATGAATAACGTCAAGCAGTTCAGACGTCAAATATTTGAACAGCTGCGTGGGTGTTTTCACTGGCTTTGCACATGGAAGCAACCCCAGCAAGTTAGACAAGGAGGGTCAGGGTGAAATTGTGGCACCAAACCCCAGCCCACCAGAACTGGCCCCAGAAGCCATCCCTGCTGCAGGAGGAAGGGCATCAGGATGCTGGTGGCAGGCTGCTCTCTCCGCAGGTGATGCTGGACCCACCTTTGCATCACGTTCTCTTGCGTGCAGTGGCACTACTGGGATTTAGGGACCTTTTGATTCACACTGGAAACATATTTTGTGGATTTTGGTTTTCTGGTTTTGTTGTCAGTTTGCTGTTTTTAAAGGAAGTCTCTAAAACTGATAGCACAGCTTATACTCGGAGTCTTTTCTGGGTACATGGAGGCTACTTTGTGCAATTTCTGAATCACCTTTTTTCACTGTGTTGCAATGGATTGCACTTGGTCATGGTCAAAATAAAAAAAAAAAAAGCCTGTAAATATATATTTGTTGAAAATCTGAGGGTTGGATCACCTTATTGCAGCTTCATTTACACCCTGGCCTGGGAGGAGGAGTTTGATCAGAAAAGAAACTTGCCCTTCTCCTGCCCCTCATCTTTAGTCATCATCTGCTATGTCCTCCTCTGAAATGCTCTAGTAGATCATCCTTGTGTGTGTCTGTCACCATCACACATACTGTCCAAGCCCTTCCCTGTACCCTCCCTGTGTAGGGAGGATGGTGCTCTGTTGGCAGTGCAGTAGGTTCTGTTGCAGAGCTAAATTCAGCAAAAGCTCTGGAGTGTTTTCCTTTCAGACTTAGAAGGGATTTTCTTAAGCACAAAGATTTTGAGAGCAAGGACACCAGGATTCTGAAGTCAAGGTGCCTTAATATTTGTAAATTGCATTGCAGTAAGCAGATCTTCTTTTCTTAAGCTCTATCCATAAAGCACTAGTTGGTTTGAGTCACCTGGAAACAAAATTGATGGAAAGCTGAATGTTTGGCATGTGCTTGGCATCCTTGCAGAGGGAGGGACCCAGGGAGAGGTCCCATTTATGTTCACTCTTTTGGACACCTTTTCTCCCCTGCAAGGCACTTGCTCCAAATATTCACTGTCTGGCTAACGTTCAGATCACCTCTGGGACTGGCCAAGTCACAGCTCCAGCTTTGCATGATTTATGTTTCCCACAGCTACAAGAAAAATGAAGACCTATGTGTCCAGAGTTTATGACCTTTGAGAAGTGATGTGCTGAAGTACTGCCAGGTACAGGGGATGGTGTCACTGCAGGTTAAATGCCATGCCTGTAAATTACCACCCCATCGCCCACTGCAACTTCTAAAGCAGCCTTGAAAGACCATCCAACTTCTCTGACAGGTCTCTCTTACACCTCTAAATCTTCTCCTAAACATTGTGATGAACTGGAAGAGTCAAGATTTACTAGATGAGCTATTGCAGCAAGAGAAGGCAGCTCATGACGTGTGTTGCCTGGCGGTGTGCAACCAGTACGTGAAGCACCAGTGGCTGTGCTGGGAAGAAGGCTGCCCCAGTGATGCTGCAGAGCTGGCCTGCAAAGCATGGCAGCTGGACGCTGCCTTGTCCGTGCTCGCTTTGTTAGCTCTGCTAAAAAGGAAGACTGGCAATTACTTTGAAGTAAAAGGTAGTTTATGCTCCTAGGGAAAGGTTAGTCTTAAAATCATTGTCATGATACGGTTATCGCTCGTTAAAGGCCTTCTTTATATTCAGGGAAGAGAAATATCAAATCCATATAAACAAATTTTATTGGGGGCTTAATTAATCAGCGAGAGCATCCGTTCCTAGAGAGCGACTGTAAAGAGCTGTGTCTGCACCTTGTCCTTGGAAGTGAGACCTTCACCTCGCCCTGCCGGCTGCACAGAGGCAGACACTGAGAAATACAGCTCTCTTCTGGGCTGGGAAAGTGCAAGTTTGCTGCTGACAGCACGAGCTTGTGTGTGTGCACCCGCTTGGATGAACGGCCTTGGACACCAGTGGCACTAAAAGGGCCGCGCTAACACTGGGGAATGTCCTCATTCTTCAGACGTGCACCTCACAGCTTCTACATGATTTTTAGCCTGTCTTCTGCTCGTGGTGCAGGAATATACCCTCCTCTGGGGCATTTGTGCAAAGCCGAGGCTCTGCCTGCCCTGCCCTGTCAGTGATGCAGGTGGGATGTGCTCCTGCTGGAGCTGGGGCTGGGCTTCTGTGTGATCCACCCATGTTGGGAGTGCAGGACTCTTGTTGACTTGCACTGGAGTTTGCTCACCTAAGAAATGCTTGTAGGGAGCTGTTGTTAATGACTGTGGAGTCTGATTATTTCTTAATCTTCTCTAGAAAGGGTTTGCTATTAAATGTCTCATATAGTAAAAATCTAATGACTAGATATATTTAAGAATGAAAAAGATATTTCTAATTGTATTTTAGCCTCTGCCAGTCCTCTGCATCTGAATTAAGGCCTAACTCAGAATGTCCCTGTGCCCTTCTCTTACCTGCTAGTAGTGTAGGTTTTGTGTTAACCACTTATGTGAAAAATCAGTCTTTTCTATTTTGCTTCATTTTTTTTTCTGCCCTTGAGAGAGACCCTTCCAGAACCTTCAACTTTAAAGTAACTCATGTGGAGAGGAAAAGGTCAACACTGTTTCATTTGCAGTGTTAAGGAGCATAAAGTCCAAGAAGTTAGAGCGTTTCTCTGAGTGTTTGCTGCGCAGTCTGAAAAGTGTCCTTGTGCAGTGTTTGGAGATGGTACCTTTCATGAGGCTGTTGACAGTAAAGGACAGCCTATGGGCTGGTGCTATCACACCATCATGAGGAGGTGCTCAGCCACGTGTTTTATTTTCTTCCAGGTTCTGGGTTTATCATGTGCAGTGGCAAGGAGAATCCAGACAGCGATGCCGACCTGGACGTGGACGGAGACGACACACTTGAATACGGGAAACCACAGTATCGTTTTTGAAAGCCTCTTGCTGAGAGGGAACCTAGAGCTGCATCTTCAGCTAGCTTTCATACAGCACTGCCCTGCGGAGGAGTGCGTAATCTGTGTCCAGCCCTACTGGAAATGACACCACCCCCTCCAGTTACCGTGTTATTTGAACTCAGAGGGATTCCCAGTTACTCCCTTTGAGATCCTTCCGTTGATGCAGTGGCACTTCAGCCCCAGGTGGTGAAGTCTGTAGGAGACATTGCAGGAGATCAACGTCAGTGTTTCTCTAGCCTGTTTCATAAGCAATCTGTTGTCTCCATCCAGGTCTCTTCCATATGGATAGCTTTTCCTGCTTCATGGCTTTGTTGAGTTTATATTCCCCAAGACACCCCTTTGTTTTCAGGGGGTTTGTGCAGTTAATGTTTCAAGCGCTATTTCCTTCTCACTAGACAGTTAAGGCAGTTCATGGGCAGAACTATCTAAGGGCAGGTTTTGGGAGCTTCTCTGTTTGGGACCCAGTCTCTTTGGAGACAGCTCTGGGAGAGCTGTGGGCAGACTTCTGCCCTGCAGCAGCTGTGACGGCCATCAGGGAGGAATTCCTGCAAGGGTGTTAGGCAGACATTGACTTAACAGTGATGAAGGGGAATGGATATCTGTAGAGTTAGATTTTACTGGATTCTGTACCAGCCCTTGAGACTGAAGCCCCAACCCTTAGCTGGTAAAAGATCTCTGTACCTCAAACAGGAATCGTAGAGTGGTAGGGGTTGGAAGGGACCTCTGGAGATCATTGAGTCCAACCCCCCTGCCAGAGCAGGGTCACCCAGGGC
>JANHGN010001524.1:13094-32133 GCA_024605025.1 Megaceryle maxima | reverse complement strand
TGTAACCATTCATCAGCTCCCCTCTCAGGCTTCTCTTCTCCAGGCTCAACAGCCCCAGGGCTCTCAGCCTTTCCTCCCAAGAGATGTTCAGTCCTTTCAGCATCTTCGTAGCCTCCCTTGGACTCTCCAGTATTTCCCTGTCCCTCTTGAACTGGGGAGACTGGACACAATACTCCAGATGTGGTCTCACTGGGACAGAGTAGAGGGGGAGGAGAACCTCCCTGGACCTGCTGTCCACACTCTTCTTTATGGCCTCCAGAAGACCATTGGCCTTCTTGGCCCCAAGGGCCCACTGCTGTCCCATGGAAAACTTACAGTCCACCAGGACTCCAAGGTCCCTCTCCATGGAGCTGCTTTCCAGTGGGTCCATCCCTGACCTGTACTGGTATATGGTGGTGCTCCTCCCCAGGTGTAGGACTCTACACTCATTCTTGTTGAACTTCATGAGTTTTGCCTTTGCCCAGCTCTCCAGCCTGTCCAGATCTTGCTGGATGGCAGCAGAGCCTGCTGGTGTGTCAGCCACTCCTCCCAGTTTACTGTCATCAGCAAACTTGCCGAGGGTACTCTCTGTACCTTCATCCAGGTCATTGATGAAGATGTTGAGTAAGACTGGACCCGGAACTGACCCCTGGGGAATACCACTACTTACAGGTTGCCAGCTGGACCCTGCAATAGTGGAGTTGTGCAGGTGAGGCTTCCACGGGCTGAGGAACTGTTTTTCCCCTTCTAAGAGGCTGTGGCATCGTGTTGCTATCAAATGACTGCCATTTCTTTCCACCTACAGCAAAACTGTAATCCAGAATTTAAAAGCCAGCCAACCTCTCTTCTTTTGAGGTGTTCCCAGTTGGACTAAATTTGTTCTGTATCCCAGGTAGTGTCCTAACCATCTCAAAAGCCTTTCCACTGTCTGCAGCAAGGCTGTACGTTCCTTAACCCCGTGTGCTCAGGTACACAGAGGCCGACGTTATCCCTTGCACTGGGGAAGAGCCAGGCGAAGCCAAAGAGAGGGAGGCGCTCCGAGGTGCTGTTTTAAAGTAAGTACCCTGACTTTCTAATTTGATTTAATTACTTTTGGGGAATCTCAATGTGTAGAAAACAACCGTTCACTTGGGTGGAAGAGTCATAACAAGAGAGATTTAAAAAGAAGCATAGTGTGACAAGCGGGTCTCAGTTTCTACCCTTGCGGGCTCGTAAAGGTTCCCTGCACACTCTCCCTCCCTTAACCGCCCCCCTGCCCAGCCGGTGCCACCTTCTTCCTGGGCAGTGCTGGACACAAGGTGAATTCTGGCAACTGTGCTGTACTAAGGCCTTCTGTGTCATCTTGCTTCACGCTGAAATGTGGACTCTTGGTAACAGTATAATGCCACCCAAATCTCGTCCAGCAGGTTAGGAGTCTGGCACCCAGGGTGTGATTTCATTGCATCCCGTTCTGTGCTGTGGGGTACACAGAGTACTCTCTGCATTCGGCGCTGGGGTTGGGGCAGGAGGTGTGCTCTGACCATAGACATTTGTGGAGAATGCAGGCAGCCAGTGCTTGGGGGCACTTGGAGAAGCATTTCAGGCAAATAAAATGAGTCTTAACAGGGAGCTAGGATTGCTTTCTAAGCCCTCTGCCCTGCATAAAGCAGGGCTTAAATTACCCCTCTATCTCTTTCACCAAGTGATCCTGCGAGGTCAAGGTTGAAGTGATTGATAGAGCAGTGAAATGAAGTTTTCTTACTGCTTAGCCTGCCACAAACACTAGTTCAGAATTAGGTTCCACTCCATGGAAAAGTGGCATTTGCCACAGTGGATCCAAACCATTGGTCTGTTCAGTACTTTGCTAACCGTGCAGGTCCATAGGCAGGGTGTCAAGGATGCTGAAGCTCCTTCACAGCCAGGACAGTGGTGGTGTAGCAGGAGGGTAGCGGGCTATCCCGTATCGGTGGCTGTGGCCACTTGGTGCTTGGTGAGATGACCGAGGACTTGAGGAAACTCAGTTGCTTCATGAGACTTGACATAACACGTATTTTTGCAGTTTGGCAAGGTCCTTGCATGTCTCCTGGATTCATTTGCCCAGGAGAGGTGATACTGCTTGTGAAAGAACATTGAAATTCCGGCAAGTGTCTGGGGAAATGCAGCAGGGTTGCTGATGCCCTGAAGCGCGAGTCTTCACTGCCTTTTGAGTGCAGCTGTCTTAGCTCCTAGAGCTAAAATGTTACACGGTCACGGGTGTGCAGCCTGCTGAGAAGATTCTTTTCACTTACAGTCTCTGTTACTGGCTTGCAAGAGAATGGACAGGGTTAGGAGTTGTCTGTACTTCAATGCTGCTGTTCTTCAAATGGGGAGATGGAAAAGATGGGGCTTATGTAGGTGTAAAGTTATCCTTAAAGGGAGAAGCTATTGCAACACAGAGGATTTCTGATCACGAGTGAGGTTTTTCATCTTCAAAATTGTGTATTCAAAAATGAGCCTTGGGTCACAGGTGCTGTTAGAATCCCAAGCCTTCCGTCAGCACCACAACCCCCGTGTGATTCAGCAGAGGTCACAGCTAGAAGTGCAGGCTGGGAGAACACTGGTGGAAATGTGGAGTAGCACAAAACCACCTCCTGCAGCAGGCCAGCCACTCGCAGTTTGAAGCCTAGACTGATGGACAGAAGTGTTGAGAGAGAAGTGGTGGGTGGAAGGGGCAGCTTTTCCTGAGCAGCAAAATATTCCATTTTCCACCTTTAGCATTCTGCCCTTTTCTCTTTCAGTGGTGGCACACCCAGTACTCGAATAACACCGGAGTTTTCTAAATGGGCCAGCGATGGTGAGTGTTGAACTTGCAAATTATTCCTTTGTTTGTATGCTACAGGAGGGCAGAGAGATATTCTGTACCTTCTGATTGCCAGTAATTAGGCAAGTGGTAGTCACCAGTGCTGCTTCACAGCACCAGCAGATACATTTGCACGTACAATCACACTATCTCTTTGAAAATTTACAGCACAATTAACTGCAGTCAGTGGCTGCTGAGGGACTTCCCCAAAATGCAACCTGAACTGGTATGGTGATGAGATAGGGGTCGGGTTGACTTGCTGTTGTGTCACTGAAAGACCAGCTGCTGTGTCACAGAGGATCCATCAGGGCTTGACTGTGTGATGGTGATGTTCAGCTGCTGGGGGGTTGAACTGCGCAGGCACCTGTTGCTGGGGATTTCTTACAACTGCTTTCTTATCATCTTCCCTTCTTTCAAAGTGCATGCTGGAAACTTGTGTCATGATCTGTTGGGTAGGTCTTGTCCTTGCTGGTTTCTTTACGGCAAGAAAAGCCTGCAGCTCTGAAACCTGCACCCTTAGAGTGGCAATCCTAGGATCTGCCCTACTTCATCACCTGCAGTTGAGGCTCCAGAGCAAACGAGTGATTGTGAAATTGGACCTTTTCATGCATTATTTGAAAGCTCGTAGCATTAAGCGGGGGGGTGGGGGCTGTTAAACCCATTTGACTGCTGGGTTTTTATTTAACGCCAGAAGCACTGGAAGTGTAAGCAGCAACCTAGTGGAAATATGAGAATAATAAAACCTGGCGCTTTCCAGCTGTAGATGCCAAATCCATTTCCAGAGCTGGGCAGTGCTCCTCCAGCTCCCTTAGGAAGGGAACTGAAGCTCAGCGACCTGAAGACACTTGTCCCAATGATTTTGTTCCCTCTTGTGCTATGGTAATGCTTTGGGCATTTGATTCCCAGCCTTGAAAGTACCTACAAGACAAAACTGCTTGCAGTGAGAGGGGATGTGGGTAGAACCAGTTTTGCCAAGGGCACGATGATTAAGCGGAGAACATCGGATATCCACCGCAGGCGTTTCTTCTGCGGGATAGGCAATCACATTTATTTTCTGTGATGGAGGAGCACTTGCTGGTAGGTGCGTTTAGCTTCGGTAACTGCAGCCACAGGGGTGATGTGGAAGCAGCCCCGATAGCACTTGCCATGAGTTGTTTTCTTCATACCTTTTACCTGAGGACACGGTGCTGAACCTACAGCCCAGGGGCTGGCCCCAGGACAGTTCATCTGGCTCATCTCCAGCTCGTATCTCACTCTCTCTGGTGCTGGGAGGAGCCATGTGACTGCCAGTACTGGGGGAGCTGTGAGCAGACCATTCTGTCATACTGGGTACCTGGCACAGATTTTTCTTCCTGTCTGTGTCTGAGGGGTCTCAGAAAAAGGGAGAAGCTGAGAAGCAAGGGCTGGGCTGGGTGGATTTGCCCCAGACCCACCCTTCTAGCTGTACATTCTGGCGTGGCAGCCGCGTCAGATGTTTCTGAATTAACTACTGGCTTAAACAATTTGTACATCTGGGAGAGTTAGTCAGTATGAAGTGGGGAGAGATTAGGAGCTGTGCCTTCGGCCCCAAATCAGAGAATGCTGCTGTCCAGAGAGAAGACCTCCCTGCCAGACAGGGGCACGTAGCATCCGTCTCTCTCTTTCCGAGAATCAACATGAAAATGACTCATCAGAGTCCACTGCTTCTGCAACTGTAACTCACTTAGACCGTTTCATTGCAATGATCAAATGTTCTCTTACTAATTTGTCTGTTCTTCCCTCAACAGAAATGCCCTCAACGAGTAATGGTGAAAGCAGTAAACAGGAGACCATGCAGAAGACCTGTAAGAACAGTGACATTGAAAAGTGAGTGTAAAGTGGATAGCTTTCCTTTCTCTTGTGTTCCCACAGGCTAGGCACATTTGAATCTTTCACCACTGAGAAGGGAAGTTGTGCTCCAACCTGAAGCCTGGACTTGGAGCTATTGGTGTTCTGACTTGCCACTGCTGTGTCCACAGAGGGTCCGTGGGGAGCTTTCCCCAGATACCAGCATGGGCAGGGACTGTGTGCAACTTCCAAAGGGCTTCTCCACTGCAAAATGCTTTCTTTTACAGTAGATAAATAGATTTGTCCATGCTTTCTACCACAGTCTGGTTATGGTGGGTTTTCAGATATGTTCTGTGGTGCACAACCACCCAGACTAGAGCTGGGACTTTGGACAAGAGGTGAAAGTTCAAACCCGCTTTAGCTTGACAAAAGCAATTGGCTTGTCAAGCTATACTTTGATGGTTTGGGGTTTGTTTTTTTCTTTCCTTTTGGTTGCCTCTGCAAGATTTCTGCTCTCAATGTGTCATGGGATCCTAGTTTTACTGGAGAAGTTACCTTATCATTGCACCTTGGTTTTTGAGGGCAGTCCTTCACATGGTCTCTGTTCTGTTTTCTCCATGGTACCTGTGTTCCACCCTCCATCTCTCCAGCAAAAGGGAGTCCTAGTAGCCCCTTAATTTGGCAGAAGCCTCACTGACAGAATTTCTTTTCCCTTAAGATCCAGATTTCACCTTTGTGTGGCTGCTAATGGAAATAATGTCTCAGGTTCCTGATTTTTTTTTTTACCTACAACTCTTCTAGCTTGTTCAGAAGTTTAAGTCCCAGTATTTTAATATAATTTTGCAGTAATGCAGGGGCTCTTGGCCATCTCCTTTCCTGTCCCTTTCTGCTCACTGGATATCCTGTAGCCTAGGCTGGGATAGAAACTAACGGTTTTATCTACACTGCATTTGAGCAACAACCTCTATCCTCAGCCTCCTTCCACGCGCTGCTAGGGTGAGTTACTACTCGGGCAGATTTGGTGATCCAAGCCTAAAACTACAGGCTCTTCACCGGTGCCGTTCACTGGCGTGGGGCAGTGTTGTAAACTGGGTTTTGCCTGAAATAAAATGTTGCCCCAAGACCAAGTGAGAGACAAAACAGCTCGAACGAGGCAGAAGCAATGAAGTGACTGAGGCTTTTCAACGGATGCATTTATGTGTGGGGGATGAAGTCCACTGATTTGGATGGGGAAAAAAATCTGGTGCTAATGTTAAGCTGACTTTAAAAAAAGTTGTTGGGTTGTTTTGTGAGGTTTTGTTGGTTTTTGGGTTTGTTTTTGTTTGCTGTAGTTTGTTCTCCTCCTGCCCCTGGTCCCTGACTTGAGAGGTTGTGTTCCTGGCACATGTCAGGATCTCTGACAGGTCAGGCAACGTGGCAGAGCATATGCTCACGGTCAGGAGTTCACTGGGGAAACTCCCTGCTGCAGAGGAAACTTTTAACACTACTTTGCTGTCTCAGCACTTTCCCTTTCGCAAGGCTTTTTGTTAGCGTGTCCCAAATGCGGGCTGTCTGCTATCTGATGCTTCTCAGTGGGCAGATTTTGGCCAAGGACCGCTGAGTTTGGGAGCTCTCAGGTCACTGCAGAAGCAGCTTTGTCCGTAGAGTGAACCAACGGTTGCCATGCAGAATTGGTGGCAAGGACTCATCCTTTCTGCCCGAATCTGTCAGCCTCTGTCTCAGCCACTGCTTGGCTTCCCTTTGGGCCTCCCATCTGCCAGCCCAGCAGCCCTCCACCCTCCCACATCCACTCCTATTGAAAATCTTTAAACTGCGGCAGCTGAAAGGATTTGACATTTTCCAGAACACTTGAGCTCAAGTGATAAAATTGACATAGCTTTAATAATCTGATCAAAGAGGCTTTAGCTAGCACCTTTTGAAGGATCCCACAATCCTTTCCAAACACCACTCGTGCGAACGCCGCTGTGAAGTGGGGAGAGGGTGTACGTGTGTGTGCACGTGTACGCACGCTCACCTCGCTCCACAATAACCTTGCCCTGCTGAAGCTTCAGCTCTGCAAAATGTGTGAAAAGTCAGCAAAACCCAATAGAAATGACAGGAAAAGCCTTAAGTGTCTTGCTGAGTCTTTCAATAATGCTGATTTTTTGAAAGTAGCAGGGATGGCTTTTTATTTAAGATGCTTTATTTCACCGAGGTTCAGAAAACAAGATGGTGTTTCAGGTGGAGAATTCCTCTTTGCCTTTCCTTCTCCTTCTTTCCTTTGAGATTTGTGCGTGATAAATAGTTTCTGTCCTGCCATTTAAGGAGTCTTGAATGCTCTGTGTGCTTGTCTGTGTAGAGGGGTTCTATTAAATTAATTGATAACAGGGATCAGAGCTGGAAGCCTACAGAAAAGGAGGGGGAAGGGTTTCACACTGTCTGCCTGCTTCCCCCTCCACTGCTGAGCCGTGATATATGGCGACCCAGCCCAACAGGCTAAATTGATTCATCTCTAGTTCCTGTTTCTTAATCTGGAGCTAAATTGGTTTCATTTTTCTTGGTTTGGGTGGTGCTTACAGGAAGTTTTTGGCAGCGTCACTTGACTCCATTGTTTGTAACTTTAATTTTTGCCTTGAAATCCGAGCGTTATTGATTGGCATCTTAAACCCCGTGTAGCATCTGATTAGCATTTTCCAATTGTCCCGAAGCACGTGGCTCACCACCTGTCTCAGCCGCGCTCTCCGGTTAGAGCAGCGCCTAATAGAATTAGCAGCGATCCACCTATTGATCCTTCTCTACTAAGAATGACGTTCCTTCCCCCTCCCCTCTTCCAAAATTAAGTCTAGGCAAGGAGAGTGGTGTGATTTTGTTTGTTTGGTGTTTAATCCACCGATCCAGTACAGTAAGCGGCCCTCCTTTTGGCCAGCAGCTCTTTGCTTGAGGAAGTTAATTTGATCTAAATGTAGGTTTTTGTGGAAGAGTCTCTTGCATGTAGAAGGACTAGATGGGGTTTGGGTAAGTCTGCGTTGGTTGTCCTGCTCCTTGTGCTGTGCCAGGTCAATAGCCTGGGCAGGTTGAGCTCATCCACTTTGTGTTGAACTTCAGAGGGCAGCCACAGGTGGTGAGACACGTGGTGCTGGTCCCAGACCTCCTTCGCAGCCATGACAGGTTCTTGGTAGCTCGTGCAGGTTTCTTACTGTCAGCCTCATCTGCATTGCATTGAACTTCAGACAGCAGCCACAGGTAATGAGGGAGGTGCTCCTGGTGCCACCCCTTCTTCCCAGCGCTGCAGGGCGTCTCACCCCGGCTGGGCTTTTCCAACCGCACCGATGTGAGGTGTCTGGGAGACCCCCTGGGCTGCTGAAGGGCCATGGGGAGAGGTAAAGGGGAGTCACACCAGCTGAGCTCTGCCCGTCTGCTGGAGATGTAGCTGGCGTCCCCATCAGACGGGCAGGGCACAGCCAGTGCAGCGCTCCTTTACCTTCACTCAAGACGCAGCTTTGCTCAGAGCGAGCAGCCAGTCCCCGATTGCCCAGACATCCTCCTCCACTCCTCCGCCAGCGCCGGACTCTCAGCCGAAGTGTGCACAGAGCTGCAGAAAGCACCTTCCCCGCAAAAAGTCTGCCCCCCCCCTTCCCGAGATGCCGCCTGCGAGGGTCTGGTGCCATTTTGAAACCGAGGTTCCCCGGGGTTAAAAGCCAGCATCTTAATTCAGAGTGCCAATGTTCAATTTTGCTTTCTGCCACCAGACTAGATTGCAGGCCAGCGAGAGAGTCTGGGTTAGTGGCCCACTGGGTCACCTCCCATTTGTTTTCCTCAATTTTGTGTTGTCATAAATTCATTCCAGCCCGTTGTGGTTGATCAGTTTATCTCCGCCGGGGCAGGGAGCGCTGCGAGCATGATATATGGCACAGAGCATTGTAGCCAGCCTCTCCATGAATCACTCCAGCTGTTTGGTGTCAGCCCCAAAGCAAACAGGACCCGGCCGCTGAGCGTTGACTACGATGAGCTCAGTATGGGAAGAGACATGACGTATGAATGTTTATTTAATAATTCTCTAATATTTCCAGCAGAGTGTGGCTGTGCCTTCTCAGGGAGGGGGGAGGTTGAAGAGGGAAACTCTAATCTGTTGGGGTGGGTCATAAATCAGGCAGACAACATCATTAATCAGGGATGGGACAGAACTGGAAGGAGGTGGGACTGGAGCTGCCATCCTTGGTGGGAAGGGGGCTGTGCTCTCTTTTTTTTTTTTTTTTTCTTGGTAAAACAAATCTTGTTTCTGATTCTGCTTGGCCCCAGCCACGCTGCCCGCATAATAGCAAAGCCGGACACAAGGCTGGTTAAGTGCGTGTGCTCCCTCTGCTTTAAACCTTGCCATCCAAGCCTGCCGAGCATTAAATCCCTTTATAATTATCTTCTTTATAGAACACTTCATGCTTATCATGCTTCATTGGACAAGACGCTCGTTGGGTTAAAAAGAGGGGTTTAGAGACAAAAAGCAATTGTTGGGTTTGGGTTTTTTTATTTTTCCCTGTCTCCTCTTCCCTTCCCTCCCCCCCCAGTGCACCTCTTTCCAATCCAGCTGTTCCAAAAGCATCGGCTCCAGAGGGGCTCTGGCACAGCAGCGTGCGAAGGAACATCAGTTGACGTTAGGCACAGTTTAGGTTGGGGTCCTTGTGCAAAGAGTCAGCGTGTGAGAGCAGTCGGGGAGGTAGCAGCGTCTGTCGCGAGGCCCCTGCTCCCGGGCAGGAGCAGAGAGAGTGTGAAACCAGAGGATTAGCAGAGGCCTGAAAGGGAAGGAACCCCTCTTAAGCTGACATGTCAGAGGGAAGCAGAAGCTGTTGTGAATTCACACCAGAGGATAAACACTCCCCTCCACTTCTCCGTAGTGTCACCATTAATAGGCTTTGGTGAGAGACGAGAACATTTTACTGCAAAGATAGAATTAAAAAATTAGCTCGAGTGATAAACGAACTAACACTTTGTGCTCTACTAAGAGAGAGCACAATGCTGCTGCTGGATCCAGTCCTAGATCAGCCCCTGTAAACCTGAGGCAGGATCCAGAAGCTGAACTGAAGTGTGGGATTGTCAAGGCTGTGCTGTGCTGGGCTGCTTGTGTCCAGTGTTTTATCGTTATCAGATTTTAGCCTCTCAGTAACTCAGCAGCATGAAACACGTGCTTGTAACGCGTACGGGTGTTAGCGTCGAAAGGCTGCGTGGGTAGGTGCCCCATTTCTTAACGAAGTGAGACTTTGGCATTTCTTCCTCCTCTAGGTTGTGGTGGTGCAGAGCAGAGTGTTGGGCTGTGCTTCTTTATTCTGCTCCCTCCTTTCAGTGTCCGGTGGAAGCCGCATGATGATCTCAAGTGTTGCTACCACTGCACCAGCTGGGGCTGTGTCGGTGTCGTGGCTCATCGCAGGCTCACGGCGCCCAGCGAGGCAGGCTGGCTGTACAAGCTCAGACCTGGGGGAGGGTGGTAAATCTCTGCTTAGTGCGGCCGTGTCCAGAGCTTTGGTCTGATTCTCACGCCTTGGGGTAGTTTCTGTGGATTTTGACATCTTCATATAGGGAGGGACTCTTATGTCCAATGAACCTCTGATGGTTTAGAGCTGAGGCAGCTGCAAACCCGATGTGGCTGCCAACGGTAGCATCCCTGTCCCATAACTGGTGAAAACCCCAGGAAAGAATTTTATTCCTATGTTGGGGGTGTGGTTTAGGCATCTTGAAATTCACCAGCCCCTTCTTTTCTTTTTTTTTTTTTCCTTTTCTCTTCTTTTTTTCTTAGTTTCAGAAATGCTGTTAACTTTAATTTGTGGAGTTGCTTCTTGGGAATGAAAAATCGATGGGGGGCTATCGCAGTGTGAAATTCGACTGTCACTGTTGAGCTATAGAGTTAGCAAGATGTCTTAGAAGGTAAAAAATAAATCGTGGCCCAGCAAGTGCTCAGCTGTGCTATTTCAAAGGGGATATGAGGCTGATGGTCCGTTAGAGGGTACTTCAGTTAGATGGATGATGATTCCCTGTGAAATATTGGAGTTATTCCATAGGTAAGAGAAACTTTAGCTTATAAAACACAAACATCTGCCTTCTAGCAGATGAATTGTGTGCCTTTAGATGTGTGAGCAGCTTGTCAGAGAGAGGATTTGTCCCTAAAATTAGGCTGTTGTGTTTAACAATGTCTCTGACGGAGCACTGTAGATCCTGCAGCATTCCTTCTGAAAATATTTTGAGGATGTGACTGTTCGTTCCCATCCCTTACCTACACTGCAAGAGTTAAGAGGCAGGGACTGAATTATTTTTATTAGAAAATGCTTGTATTTTGCCCAGATGCCCTCAAGAGACAAGTAACAGTTATTTTTACGTAGGCTGTGTTCCCTGTTTGGGTGGAAATGTTCGTTTGAAGAGCAAAAAAGGGACGGTATTGTGCCCCATCCATTGCCAGTGTGCTGTCGCTGGTGCATCTGCTGAAGGGCAGCCCTGGCTGTGTGCTGGCATTCATAGGGCTGCTGCTTTCTGTGGCACTTACTGAGTCCTGTCACAACAGTCAGCAAGTATTTGTGCCATGCCAGCTGCTGACAGCAGGGTGATTGTAATTACAGCTCTTGGTAGGTTCCGCATTTGATGATAGTAAGTATCAATATGAAATAGTACCCCAAAAAACCCCACCTAGTTTGTATTACTTCTCACTAAACCATGTCTGGGATGACTGTCGAGTCTGTAATTACTTCTCTTACGCTGGCATGCAGAGTTGCAGTACCTCTGAGGGGAGCTTGCTGCTGCAGGAAGGAGTTTTAAGCCACATCTAGTTGGATCTCGGTAAAGATTTACCAAAGAATTCAATGATGGAAGAATTCGTTGTGTTTTCATATCTCCTCCACCTCTGGAACACAGAACCCAGCACTGCCTTTTGCAGAAGCAGTGTAATAGCAAGTAATGTAATTAATGTAGTCGAGTAGCTGTGTGGCTTTTTTTGCCCTCGCTTTGGTGTCACTGTTTGTCCTGACCTTACTTGCTCCCCACCACTGCGGGCACTTCATCCTGTTCCTCTGTCACTTCTTATTTCTTCCATTTTGATGGTTTCTGTCAAAAAACCCCCTGCTGTTTCCCACTCAGTTGTGTTAAGTGTTCCTGCTCTCCCCTCAGATAGCCGGCTCATGACCTGTCCTTCCTCTGCAGTGCTGGTTTCCTCTTCCAGCTCTGGGACCACAGTTGGTTATGTGATACTAATGTGCCGTGGCCTCCTTTAATAGCCTCGTGTTTCTTTTTGAAGGCACGTTTACCTTAAATGATGCTCATTCTGATCCTTTCTTTCCCTGTAAAGGAAACAGCAACGGTGTGAGAGTTCTAGGGCGGCAGCAGCAGTTGTAGGAAGCTGGCTGGAGGATGCGTTACCGCGCTGCCCTTGTGTACCTCCAATCAGTGCTCGTGAATGGAAGTTCTGGAAAGCGTATCACCTCCACGGAAAAGCCCTTAAAAGGCTGCAGATGAATCCAAGTGCTGCTGTAGTAGCGTAGCTATTTCCTGTTTATTTCGGGCATTGGGATGCAGGCCATGGGAGTAGAGGCATTTCATTGTGCACAGGGGCTGGCCGCAAGACTCGACTGCACGTCCAATCTTCCAAACAGCTTTCAGCCCTAGGAATTTGCTATTCCTCTTTCCCTTCAGGGATATTTTATACTTTCATGCCCTGATTGTCCAACCCAAGCTACCAGTAATCCCAGAGCACCTCCAGGCCACAGTAAGATGACAGGTTACAGCTGCCCTAAGTCTTCTAGTAGAACAATGTACCTGAGTAGCTCTACATGGAGCTTGGTCGGAATCCAAACGTTTACTGGTGGATGGAGGCAAGTTTCAGTGGGCTGGAACCTCTAAGCTGTGTGCCTCTGCAGGAAGAGGAGCTGCATTTTCCAGCTCCACTGCCTGCCTTTTGTGGCCCTGGCCTGTAGTAAGACAGAGACCGTGATGCACCTTCACAGACCTGCTAGGAATACAGTTAGGGTCACCAGGGTGAAGGATGCATTTGAAAAATGAACTGATCTATTTGAAAAGTGAACTGAGAGAATTTCTTTTTAGGAATTTTGTTTAGAGAACCATTTTCTAACTCAGCCTGTGCTGCCTCAACAAAACCTTGCAGCAGCAAAATACTTTTCCATAGCCTGGCTGTTTTCTTTATCACCAAAGCTGCTCCAGTAAAGCAATGGGATTGCATTTATTTTCTCTCTGGAACAGGGGACACAGTCTCTAAATGGAAATCAGAATGACCCATGCATTCTTTCTCCCAGCTTTCATGTCAAACCATAATTGCTCAAATGGCACATTTAAAATTTTGGCGCAAGCTCAGACTTTCACTAGCCGCCTTTTTAAATCAGCCCCAGTGGCCAGCGGGTACCGCGTAGCCCTACAAATGCATCTAAACATGCTGACTCCCAGTCTCCTTCCGTTCTGAACGATCGGCGGTGCCATCTGTCTCTGTTTTGATTGGGGCTGGGCACATGTGTCCCAGCGAAACACGGGCCAAAAATAAAGATGGAGAGAAAGAGCCAGTGCCTGAATTTACCTCCCGCTTCTGTAAAGATATTGTTGGGCTCTGTGTTACAGAGGCGGAGGAGATGTGAAAGCATAATGAATTGTTCTGTCATTAAATTCTTTGGGGAATCTTTACCCAGGTCCCTACTAAACGCAGCTTAAAGTGCCTCCTTGCAGCGGTAAGCTCTCCTCGGCGGTGTCGCGACGGTGCGTGCAAGTGTAAGAGAAATAATTCCTATGGGGGAGGAGGAAAAAAATAAAAGGATCAAAAAGAGACAACATTTTTGTTTGCATCAAGATGAAATTAGTCAGAAGCAAACTCTGAATTTGGCAAGCAGATGCCAGTATTAACAAGTTGTGCAAGCAAGTATAAAATAGAGGCGCTCGTGACTGAGAGCGCCTTGGTGTTGTGTGTGTGTGCCCTTGCATGCACCCCGCTCCAAATCCACAACTTAGAACACGGAAATTAGAATGGGGAACATTGCATTATTCATAACTTGGCAACCAGAAGCTGGGGCACTTTGCCAAAATAAACTATTCTCTATAATTACAGGTGAAGCAACATTCTTTAATATCTTACAATACAAAAACATACATTAATCAAGGAAAGAGGGCTTTTTTTTTTTTTCCTAGAGGACAATAAATTAGCATCCTTGCCAATTTCCTCAATACATGTGACAATGTTTTACAGGATTATATGTCAGCCTTTTTAAAGGAGGTTAGTCTAAAAACAAATAAGCCAAATAAATGAGATTTTTAGCTAAATAAAGGACAAGCCAGCTCCTAAAACATTGACGTCTTGCCAGAAGATTTGCTTTTAGCACTGACACCCTCGCAGACCGAGGGTCTAACCTTCACTTGGTGTGATTTGACACAGCCCTACTGCAGACAGCTTTGCTGGGCAGTTCTCTGCTGCAAGGGATCTGGTCCCTTCTGCTGTAGCCAGCTCATCTAGTGAAATAAAATCACAGTGCCTCGTGCCAGTCCGGTAGCCCACATGTTCTGGGGTGATTGGCAATCAGTCTGCCGCCAGTGCCTGACACTGGGCTTCTTTCAGAGGCTTAATACAGAAAATGCTTGAGCTGTATCTGTTTCAAACTTCCTTACCAGGTTTAAGTGTTTTGCTTGTTAGTAATAAACTTTTTTTTTTCTTAGCTTGCTGTTTCATTCTTGCACTCCTGCAAGTGCAAAAGGCCTTCATGTCCGTGTGTCTTTCACTGCCTTCAGTAGTGCTCACCCCTGTCTGCAAAAATAAACTCCCCACGTTGCTGGCTGCAGCACCTGCTGCAGGTCATGCTTGGTCAATTGAAAGAGGGGGGAGGATTCTTTCCCTAGGTTGAAAACAGAAGCAGTTCTTATCCTGGAAAACTGAAGGGTTGTTTTTAGTTAGTGTTTGAAACTCGGATAGCGAGGGAGTTGTGTTGATGACAATGTCTGAGTGAGAGCAGAGACAGCTTCACCATGCCCTGCCGTTCCGCAGCGTTCCCAGTGTCACACAGCACCTTACAGGATAACAAAACGTGGTCTCTTCTCTGAA
Organism: Megaceryle maxima; assembly: GCA_024605025.1. Classification (NCBI taxonomy): domain Eukaryota; kingdom Metazoa; phylum Chordata; class Aves; order Coraciiformes; family Cerylidae; genus Megaceryle; species Megaceryle maxima. The sequence continues at coordinate 17,488 of JANHGN010001524.1, read as the reverse complement.
AAAGTTGCCCTCTCACCCAAAAATAAATTGGCTGTGAGAGAAGGCTCACAATTAGATGATTGTGCACTAATTTGGGGGTCGTTTTTCAGATCATTTTATCAAGCGCTAAAAAAAAGATTTGTGCCCTACAAAGCAAGGACTGCAATAGGCAGCGTAGTAGTGGTTATGATAATTGTCATCTGTGGCCAGGGCTGGATGCAGCCAGGAGCAATTTCTCAGCTCCTGAAATCTTTCTTTTGCTTGACTCTGCCTTCAAAGCATCGACCAGTCTGTTTCTAATATTTATGATCTGTAAGCTGCTAGCGACCTGACCTCTGCCCCTGGTGCAGGGAAGTGGCATGTATATTCTGCTGGGATCAGGTTCTCCACCTTGGACCAGGGGAGATAAAGGCTTTGTTTAAAAATAAAGACATCACTCTCGGGTTTGTCAGTGGTACTGTACATTTTCCCCTCTGCCACTTTGTGTTTACAGGCATATGAAAACAAAAATAAAGGTATGAGAGAGAGAGAGAGAGAGAAGAAGGTCAGAATATCAAGTGTCAGAAGTAGCCCATGAAATGTTATTGGTGGGGCATTTAATCAGTGCTAAGCGTTTTTTACAAGGTACATACAAACAGTGGAACTGTAAAAATTTATGGAACGCTGTGTACAGTGTGGCTGTTTATGAAGAAAGGAAAATTTATGTCCAGTTGAAATAAACGGAAGGGGAATGTTTTATGGAGATTCCTCGACAGCGGGGTAGATCTCCTGAGATCTGGGTGAGAGGAGGGTGGGGTATCTGCAGGGGTTTAATGATCTTTGAGGTGCTTTCCTGCTTTTTCAGCAGCTAAGACTTTGCACCTTTCTGTGGCTCTGAAATAGCCAGGGTGCTGGTTGCAGGGATGGGGCAGTGTTTTGGGGTTTTTTTTTCTGTACAATGGAAGAGAAACACAAGTGAACAGCTGTGACTGGTATCTCTGGTATGAGGCTCTCGCTCCTGGGCTCGTTCCAGTCCAACAGTTTCTTGAGCAGCCCTCAGTATCCAACTGGGAAGGGTTAACTGAAACCAATCGCTTTGACATCAGCAGGTTTGGGGTTTTTTTGTTTCCTTTTTGGTCCAGTATTTTGTTGATGATAAAGCCCAGACTTAGTCAATTGAGAGATTCCAGAGCTGCAGAATCAGAGATAATTTAATTAACGGAATTGCTTGTGATTGTCCACTGGGACAGCGGGTAGGAATTGCTCGATTTAATTTGGAGAAACAAAGATCACATGCATGCTAATGTTTGACAAATAACCAGTGTTTGGGTTAAAGTTTTTTTGCAAAGAGGGGGGCAGATGATTCCCCGAGGAGATTTCCCAGGAGGTGATTGCTGAGTAACCGCTCAAAGCTACAGATAGGTCCTTTTTCTTCTTGCGTGGTATTTTTGTGCCTTTCTTCTGGCCTTTACTTGAACAAAGTAAGGATTTGCTCAGAGGAACATAGTTTGTTCTTATTTTCAGCGCTTGGGGGAAAAGAGTAGGAAAACGTGCACTGGGCACAAAGACCAAAAACTATCCTAGACTGTCTGCCCAGACTCATAGACCTGCTCCCTGGTACCCAACATCCTCAACTGTGACTGCCAGGTTGTGGAGGGTTAACCCCAGAGTCCCGAGAGAAGCGCAGAACCCAGCTTCCTCCGCAGGGAGCCCTCCCTTCGCAGTTTTGCTCTTGTATATTTTTCCGAGTCCCCTCTGTTTGTGATGCTGTAGGTCCACGGTTGAGTAGAGCATGGATGTACCCTCTTGATATGTCCTCAGCCAGGGAGGACAGTTCAGGTATCAGGGAGGCCTCTCAGGCCTGTGTGGCTGGAGAAGGACCAGCACCAGGGCTCGAGGCATTGTTCTTGGCAGCAGTTGTGCTCAGCAGATCTCTCTGGAGGCTGAGAAATGATGTTACCCAAACGCATCACATCAGAGCGCCGAGGCGCAGAACTGTTGAAGGAGTCCACCTACATCCAGCGTGACGTCAGGAGAGCCAGTTCCTTCTTCCCTGTGATTCCCTCTGCCTTCCTTGGCAGGGTGACTTGTACACAGCCTTACCCTGTCCATGGAGCTTGGCTTTCCGACCCTCGCTCCACCCCTGTAAAGATACTGCCCCGAGCTGCTCCCAGCCGTGTCCGGGCAAGCGCACCCGGGGTGTGCACGCAAGAGGGAAGCCTGAGGGAGTTCCCGAGATTGCTGCTGCAGGAAGGCTTGCTCCTAGGCGATGCTTATCTTTAGGATACAAGCAGCAGGTTGACGGTAAAATGTCAGTAAACGGAATGGCATGTGTCCTAACTGTGCTGGCCACCACGGCAGCCAGACACATGGGAAGTGACTCTTGTCTTTATTCCATCCCTGGAGGTAGTTCCAGTTTCCTTTATTTACTAATGTTCTCCCTATTTCCCTTGACCTCATTTCCTCCAGCTTTTCGGAAGCAGACGTGCAATTATCGCTCACTTTGGGTTGACCCTTGGCCGCCACGTCTCTGGTTGCTGCCGCTCTGAGAGGCTTTCATGAAATCTCAAGTGCAAAATCCTTGCTTGTGGCCAAAACCTCTCTCATGTAAGATAGGAGCTGCGTCCTCAGCACTACGCTGTGCGTCAGGATTTGTCCCGAGAGCACGCTGGGCAGGGAGAACGTCGAGTTTAAAGTCTGTCACAGCTGAGCTTTGATCAGAGCTAGGAGGTACTGCAGTGGCTAAAGCTCCCTCTCTACCAATGCACCCCGGTCTTGTTAATAAATGTATATTTAACAATGTCTGGAGCGTATGAAGTGATAATAACTAAATCAATACCTCCCACATTGATTGTCCAGGATCCCTACAGCGTGACGCACGCAGCGGTGCGGTAATTTTCCAGCTAACTAGCACCCTGATCTACAGCCCTCCTATTGATTGTCCATTGTATCAGGCAGCCTCTGAGCGTTATTGCTTATACCTCTATTCAGCCTCCTTTTCTGATTCATTCGTTTATTACTGGACAGGTGCGATTATCTCAGAGACTTTCCGAAATTGGCCGATGGGGGTCAGCCATTTAGACTTCTATAAACAAGCCATTTTCTATCTCCTCGAGTTGTTGCAGCGGCAAATTTTTCCTTTTCAGGCTTTGGCTGTTATTGGGCTGAGACTGGGGATGAATTGGCCTTTGCCTGCATTTGCCCAAGGAATCCACTCTTCCCTTTTCTGGCTGAGTCGCCTGCCCTTGTTGTGTCCACACACAGGAACAGGAGTTTAGCAAGGGTTGAGATTCTGCTTGCCACCTGCTTTGGGCAGGAGCCACACTCTCTGTCTTCACACCTCCAGTGCCCTTGCGCATCCAGGAAAGAGAAATGGGTTCCTGAAAGTCAAATTCAACTGCAGCCTTCATCCAGCATTAGCTCGTTGATGGGCCACACTGTAAGGGAAATGTTTTTCTCATCCAACAATGATCTTCAAGGTATAAATAAATAGTTCTGCTTCCTCCTTGGACATAACTAACACCTTCTAGGCTTACTGTGAAAACACTAACTACTCTTCCTTGAGGGTGAGAAGCCAAGCTGGGATGTAATGGTAATTTATCCCAATGAGCAGGAGCAAGTGGGTGTTTCACAGTGGGATGTTTCACTTCCTACTGAAGCTCTTTCATTTTGCTTCAAAGAGTATTTATTGATACCAAGGCCTGAATCAGCAGTGTCCCTGTCCCCAGGCAGTCCGCATCCACTTGCCTGTCATGGGCTATGTGTGTTTCTTTGCCTTTTTTGCAGTCTTAAAGTTGTTACTATTTCCCAGCAGCTGTCATTTGCAATGAATCTGCTCCCAAGGAAGATCTCTCCTTGGTTAGCTCGTGCAGAGTGTCTGATGTGTGCAAAAGTAGGAGCGAAGTTTGAGGAGCTTTATAACTGTGGTACTTAAACACACGCACTCCTGCAGCTCTGGTTTCTTCTGAAATGTCCTAATTAATAAAATCAGTCAAGATCTTTTTGACTAGCTTTGTCTCCAGAGCCTTGGGAAAAGCCATCAGAATTGCCTCGTGGGTAATACCTCAGGTCTCCCCGCGCGCCAAGGACGAGTGACTGATGAACAAAGGAGCGAGCGCGTGCGTGCAGCGGCAGTGCTGAGATTGCAGCTCACTTTATTGGTCGTAGTAATTCCGCTAGACCCATGTTTTAGCCACCTGTTGATGGATTATCCTCTGCAAAAACAGAACACGTAGGTGCCACTGTGGGTTATGTTGTGATTGATGCAGCTTCTGGTAGCGAGGTACTCCTCGGGATCTTCTCAGCCGGAGTCTACGTGGACAGGCCTGAAATTCATTGACCTACATGAAAACTGCTGGGTTGGTTTTTTTGGGTTTGGGGTTTTTTTTGCAGCGTGCTGAAGTCACACATCCTTGTCTGTAATGCTCCCTGCATCT
>JANHGN010001522.1:28175-42282 GCA_024605025.1 Megaceryle maxima | reverse complement strand
CCCCGGCGGCGTCACATCCTCGCGGGGCGGGGCGCGGCGGGGGCCAGCCCGGGGCTCAGCCTGGGGAGGGCGTAGAGCGGGGGAAAAGAGAACGGAGCGGCCGAGGGGCAGCGTGACTGGGCTGGTCCCCGGCTTGGGCTGCGCTGGTGCGAAAATGGTGATTTCTTCAGAAATCTGTAGGAAAAACCCTCCGCGGGTACAGCGAGAGATGTCAGCCCAGGCGGACAGATGTCAGCCCAGGGGGACAGATGTCAGCCCAGGGGGACAGCGTGTGAGTCAGAGGGACTTGGCTACCGCTGCCATCTCCCCTCGCAACAGCAGCAAGGGACCAGTGTAGCCAGCAGGACCCGCTGGGCATGCTTAGGCCAGGGCTGGTTGTAAGAAGCACCCTAAAAAACACACTCGGTCAGCAAGTTTTGCACAGTAGGCTCTGCTCTCGGATTAAGGTAGATTTGGCCTTTACTGGTCCAAGCACACGTTAAGGGGGTGGGTTTGCTCCTCTTAAGGTGTTTTTGCTTGAATCGTTTATGTTTTGGTCAGCAAGGAGGAGAGAGACAAGGGAACTCCCAGGGCAGTGATCACGTCAAGACCTAACATTGCAGTTGGAGAACAAAAAACCCCATTCTTAAATTAGAAGACTCCTGTGAGTGCACAGGCACGTCAAGCTTATTTCAGGTAATGTTTTGCATTTTGAGGGCAAGATTCATCATCTACTGCTCCTAAATAACTAGGCTGTGCACAGCACCACTACGTGGTTTTGCTTTATCTGCAGCCCTAGGAAGGCAGCCCTTTACTAACTGATGTCTGAGAGCTGCATTTACAGGAATGCTGGGGAAAGAAACCAACCCCATTTTCCTTTCCACCTGGAATTTCACAGAAAGCAGGGAACTCTGGAGCCAGACTCCAGAGCTGTGTTCTCCCTCCACCTGGAGCAGCCACCCTATTCCAAAGAGGGAACATTCTGTGTAAGACCTCCCCCAGACACGCACAGAGCATGCTCCTGAGCATGTTGAGACTTGCTATCTGTGTAGTTCGTGACAAGACTTTTGCTTAACCACCCTCAGCAAGCAGGCAGCCAGATTCCAGCTGCCAGCCTCATCTGAAAGCAAACTCTGCAGCTACAGCACAAGGATACAGCTGCGGCTTTGTGGCTAAACCGACTGCAGAAAGACCATTTGGGAAACAGAAGCAGCTCTATTCTGCCAGGATTAAAAGTAAATGGACTCATACTTGCATTGCAGAAATAATCCTTTGATGATTCCAGGACTGTACCTGGTATCAGAACTGAGTTAAGACAGTCACAGAGGCAAGTCCATTGAAGTGGTCCTGTGACAAGCCTAAGGCAATCCACCTCCACCACTGGTAATTAAAGGGACAAAAATAACATGGAGGGTACACAGAAAGAAAGAATATTCACAGTCTCAGATGCTGAGCAGCTACTTGGTGCTGGGGTTAGCAGTACTGGAATGGCAAAAAAAAAAAAAAATCCTTTCAAAGAAGGCAAACAAATGGAAGTACATTTGGATTTCTGAGTGATCTCTGCAACTCCTTGCTACCTTTCCATCAATTACCGTAACATTCACACATGCTTGTACCCAATGCTGTGAGGCCATGATGAACCTCACAACATACACTGCCTCTTATATATTCCCAAATCAAGTCAGAAAGGCCTTGTGCACAAAATCATCCTGTCCAGGAAAATACTAAGCCACATGCTTAATTCTCATCAGCCTCAATGGGATTCATAACAGTGCTTACTTTGCTGAACAGGAAAGGATTATTCATATTTAATCACATGCAGACTGAAAGCCATCTTAACTTGACCTCCAAGAAGCTGCTACCATCACTTGTCAGCAGAAAGTCTCAAGGAGAAGAGCATTTAAGAAAGATAAGCAACCCTTGAAATTCCAGAGGCTGCAAAAGGTGCATTTTAAATCCTGTAAGCAACTTACATGGAAGTAAAGACTTGACTTTACATGGGCAAGAGCATTTCCTAGGAAATGGGTGGTCAGTGCATGAAAGAGCACATACTGTTACCGACAGGGTATCAAGTCCTCAATCTTGGTATCAAGTCCTCTATCTTACTGCTCTCACTTCAGGAATTTTCAAGGAAACAACCCCATGACAATCTGAACCTATCACTCTTGCTGGGTTTTTTGGTTTTGGTTTTGTTTTTTTGTTTTTTTTTTTTTTTTGCTGCTGCCATAGAAAGGTGTAAGTCAGGTGCTCTTGCAGCCTGTACTCCTCATGGCATCCCTCCAGGCCCTAACCGGAATTGTAAAGAGAGGTACTGAAGATGAAAGCAGCTTTTTTTTTTTTTTTTTAAACCACAAACAATTGCATTCAGAGCTTTCTGGATCCTAGGAAGCACATAGAGACCTCACTTGATCAGTTTCAATTTATCCCTCCCTTGCCTCTCCCCAAAATTATTTCTCATAACTGGCACATCTCGATGGACCCAGCAGCACACCATAGTTTCAGAGACCATACGTGGTCAATACAGTGCAGATAACCTCCTATTACACAGCCTTGATTCAAAGAATCTCTTAATTTCACTGAAGAGCTGTATCATCTGCATTGTGTCAGCTCATCAACTACTGTGAACCTTTTCATGCATTATTAATCCACATCACTTGGGGTCTGATGGTAAAAAACGAATTTCCTCTTTGGGTTCCCCGACAAGAACAAACGGGCCCTTACGGGCTTCAAGAAGTGATCGTATTGAGGATTTGAGTGAACATTTCCCCAGCTATCAAGTGCATGCAGCAGGAGCTACTCTGACTATAAGAAAGGTGATGCTATTCCAAAACAACCTGCACGATTCCCACTTGAGCACACATGCAAAAAGAGCTCCTGTTGATACCCAAGATTATTCACTGAGATGACCAAGACTGAGCCTCTCAGGAGCCCAGCAGAAGCGCCTGTTACATTGAGTGGGCCTGACTCATCTCAGAAGACAAGCACAATCCATGTACCACATACAGCATTTACAGGTTATCATTCTACCACCAGACTGTGGTCATGCTCCTCTCACAGTGTGATTATATTACTGAAAGAAACTACACTCCAGATGATAAGCCCTGTTAGCAGTTCACTCTGGATGAGACCATTTCCTCACCCTCTTAAGTGAAAACAAAAATATATCATCTTCCAAAAGAAAGCAAGTCAAAGATTTACTAACCACTCCTTCCCACTCGAATGCACTCCCAGCTTCCCAGCTGGATAACTGGCACTTTGGGAATTTGTGCATAGGAGACCTCATCACTGTGGAAAAAACCATAGCAGATGACTTTGTAATTCCTTCCTTTCATAACCACCAGGGGGAAAAGGAGAAATACAGATTTTTTCAATTAAGATATTTTCAAGTTTTGATTAAAACCACAGAAGACAGAAAAAAAAAAAATCTCCTTGAGTCATTAAACCCTGCAGGAGAATGCATGGCTGAATAAATGCAGAATCTGACTCCAAATTTTTAAATTCTGACACACACACACAAAAAGTCAATTACCCTTCCTGTCTGTATTTCAAATTCATACCATCTTAATGCTTAAATGCTGGCAACTTTATAGTCTATTTTAGCTTGAAGAAAACAGATGGATTTTGCTACCTTCCTGAAAGATCTCAATGGGTCTAGTCTGAAAGGTCTGAACTGAAAGACCTACCTACACTAACAATTTTGTGGCAATTCATTAGTAAAACATGAGTTAGGATCTATTACCTTTGTAAAGATGCCCACAGAAAATGCATAGTATTGATAAACAAGGAAGTTATACAAGCAACAAATTCCTTGAAGGCTGAATGCTTGCTTAAGTAAGAGATTCAGCAGAGTAAAAAGTCCCTGGATGCATTAAGCTGGACTGGTGCATCTGCAGGTTGCTATAGCAAGTGTTAATTCACTTGGCAAACCACAGCCTAATTACACACCAGGGTCACAAAGCACTCTGGTGTCATTCAGCATTTCAGCATTTTCCAGCCTTATGTTCCATAACATTTTATCACAAAATCAGGATGCCCCAATTTTACTTTGTGGGAACAAATGAGATTGAAGCAGTCTTGCGGTACTCTGTAAAGAAGAAAAAAAAAAAAAAAAAAAGTCAGCTTGGAACCTGGACAAGCCAAACCATTTACAGCAGAACAGGAAGGACCCAGAAAGCCTGAAAGAAGTTCTACAGATGAGAAATGTGCCTTATCACAAGGCAGGATGCACACTTTTCTAAACTGCTTGTTACAGAACCTGGTACATGCAGTGCTGATACTTGTTCCAAGATTTGCAAGATTTCTAGCCTCAGTTTTTTTTAATACAAATGCAATCCATTATCATGCTCATTTAATCACACTAAGAGTCTGACTGGCCAAGTTGTAGCCTGCCAATTACAATGTCACACATTGAACATAAACATTAACTGTACAGCAGTTAAAGTCAGCTTTGCTCGAGCGCATCATGTGTGCCCAAGTACAAAAGTTATCCACACACATCTAAGCAGGCATCAGACAGCAAAGGATTTGTTTGTCAGTTTGAGTTCAAAAAACAGACTAAACCTTTCATACTTCTGAGTAACTGTTTGCTAAGGGGAAAAAAAAAAAAAAGAAACCACTGTTCCTTGCTTCATACAGCCTTACTAAGGGATGCATGTCATGCTGCAAGTGCCAGCTCTCAGCATTGCACTTGCTAAAAAAAGCTGTTAAATCAAAATTAAATTTTGGACCTTAGTTACTACTGTCTTGTATCATTCCCATACTTTGTACAAACTTGAGTAGGCTTCATCTACCTAGAATTTTCTTTTTTAAGAAGCAGAACTACTTAGGACCATTTTCGTCTGCTAAGTCACCATTTAATTATAGAGCCCTAGACAAGGAGAAAGGAAAACAAGTCTTGGAAAACACCACTACATTATATAGCAAATAAGAAAGAAAACTTACCCCAGCAATGCATTCCTCCTGAGTTTATCTCCTCCTGAGTTTGTGGGGCTGGCTCATCTGACCCAACAGAGCAGACAGCAGCAGCCTCCAACCAGAACTTTGCTTCTAGCAGTAGCTTTGTTAGACGTTCTTCCTCCCCTCCCTTCCACTTGGGGTTTGTACCAAAAGAAACAGTAACCATTAAAGCTGTAAGGGAGCAAAGGATAGTGTAAGGCGCTTGAGAGCTAGCACAGAGCGAGCAGCTGAATTATGCCAAGAGGAGCCCATCTTTGCTGTCCGTTGGAGAGATCAGTTTCCACCTAGCTCACAAGACATTAAAGCATCTGCATAGCAATGCTTGTGAATTGCTTGTCATCTCCAAGGCCACATCTATAGTTGCCCAAAGTTTGCCAGACTAGGGAAAATTCCTGAGGTCAGACAAATAGCAAGAGCTATTACAGAAGGAAATCCGTATACGGTTTCTCACAGGAAGAGTCAGTAAAAGCCTGTATGTAGGTTCAAGCAGGTTACTACTCATAAACCCAGAAGTTAGTCTCCAGATGCCGCACCCTGCAGCACATTCTGCATGAACAGATCATTCTACATGGGGGCAGCTCTAGCCCCATCCCTCTGAAGTGGTAGTGGGGATCAGGGAGATCCTGAAAGGTTTTCTGAAAAAATAAACTCACCCAAGATTTTTAAAAACTTGGACACACACTACACCTTCATAAAGTGGAATAAATTCTCCCCTTCACCTGCTGCAAGAGTGGTTATTTCCTGCTGAGAATGACTTAACTGTCAAACAAACAGTGAATGGTATGTGAGAGTTTGTTCCACATTTTGGGTACAGCTACACTGTAATGGCAGGGAGTATATGGTTGTGGATGCACTTTAGAATGCAAGATCACAACATTTATAAAAGCCATTGTACTTAGCAAGAGCTTAAGATATCAGGAGAGGAACTGACTGTTCATCAGAGGTGGCAGCTTTTTCTTGAGAACTCAGTCATTCCTGTAATTAGATTTCTAGAATGAAGCTATTAAGCTAGCTCAGTTCTCTACAGGTCATGAGCTGCTCTAGTCCTTAAACCTAGCAGTTTACTGTGTTCCAGCATCAGCTTGTACTTGCTGCCATAAAGTCACAGTAATTTTTTAAGGAGGGAAACTCCTACAGTCATAGTAGTACTAGAGCTGGTCTTCAGTTCTAGCTGACCTACCCAAAATCTTTTCAGCCCACAAGGAACTGGTTGCAAAATCTAAGTACCCTTTATTTAGCTGGAAATTAGCACACTACCTGGCTAATTCCAGCAGATTTCCTTGAACACATTAGCTGCTCAGTATTGCAAGCTGAGCCCTTGAGTGCTGATCAGTACAAAACTGAGGTTAGCGTGTTACATGAATAGGTAGAGCACGTGGAAGGTGAACACTGCATCTCTTTCCATTGCTATTGCAGTGACTGGTTAGAACTGAGCAAAGCATAGGCTTCTGTTACTGATTTCACAACCCTGGCAGTTTCTACTGGTTGGCATTTAAAGGTGTTTTGCCCTGTTCAAGTAGAATTCAGTACAAAAAGGTGTAGCTTACTACTACCGCTGCTATGTTGATGTATTTTAGTGGAGAAGACACTACTGCTATATTAGGGTCTTCTCCAAAATACATTAACTGCAGCATCTCAGCACAGGACCGAAGCTTTTCCAGTCACATGTGTCTGCAGCCTGCCCTTCACACGTGACAAAGCCTGCTGATGTGTCCAGTGAAGAGAGCACAACTCCCTTTTCAGTTATTTGGTAAGCCAGCCATGTTAGGTGCTTTGGCACAAGTTTCCTTTTTCCTGCCTGGCATCCTTAGATGTCAGATTAAGAAGCCTGACACTGTTAACAGTAGTGTATTACTATAACCAGTCCCCACCCCAAGAGAGTAAGACTAGAACCACACAGTGGATACTGCAGTTTTACATTTATAGTTGGACTTTTATAATATTCAAGATTAGCACAAGATTCATAACCATAAATTATACATTGTTATCTAAGTACATAAAACGTTAATGATACATGTATTTGAAGTGGCACAAAGTAATAATACATCCCTGTTGGCATTCTCAAAGAAAGAGGTGAGTGATGGACACGCTGTTGATACTACTGCAGCATAGCAGAACTGAGTCACTGCACCCTGGTCATTCAGGTGGTACTGAGTCTGCCCACCAGACAGGGTCAGAACATGGTGTGGCAGGAAGCCAATGCCAGAATCAGTTAAAGGTGCAAATAAGAAGTCAGGATTACGACCCTCCCTACTGCCTCAATATTTTAGCCGTGTCCCCCTCCCCAACCCTGACACTGTGCTCTTGCATCTCTAGTACTTTGGCAGGCCATGCACACTCCTATGTTCACTTGCCACACAACTGAGGTTTCCTTTAGTACCATTTAACGTCAATAAGTAACATGCTCTCTTCTCTTCTTGTTAAACAAAAAGCATCTGGGAAGTGTTTGCTCTCTGGCATGAGAAGATTTATTTTCTTCAAGTCTCAGATCTACTCCAGAAAATATAGAACAGACTCCAACAGCATTGAACCCCAACAGCATTATTATCCAGATAAGGAAACTTCCCCAATACTCCTCTAAACATTCAGAGCACAAATATTAGAAAGCCCATTTTCTTTTGCACATAAGACTGCAAATAAAATGGGGTAGTCAGATGTACACAAGCTTTCAACAATTCATTACTGAGATGCTTCACTGAATTGTTAACAACCCTGCTACTTCAGTAGCTTCAGCTAAAGCTTTAACAACTTGGTGCCAGGCGATTTCCCAGCTGCCTTCAATGGGCTTTGCAAAAGAAAGAAAAATATGCTCTCTTCCCCCTGGCCTCAAGCAGTTATTGCTATATGAGTTAGTGAAATAGTGCCTTAACTTCAGACAAGAGTCTCGCAATGTCATTAACAAAAGCTGCCTTTCAGAGGTTGAAATGTAACCGGACAATAATCAATAAATAACAGTACAGGCATCCCGTTGAAGTCTCCTCACTGAGCCAGGCAGCATGTGTATTCAGCCAACAGAAGGTCATCTGTGCCTTTAGGACCATTGTACACTTCTTGGAGAAGTTAAAAAGGGACGGGAAGGAAGAGAACAAAGACAGTGAAGGTCTGTCAGAGAGCTAGTTACATATTAAAACCATAAACCGGCGGCTGGGTGAATCCTGGTGCTGTGTATCCATATGGGAAGTTTGCCTGGGGAGGTACTGCACTGGGGCCTGCTGTTAACATCAACTGCTGGCCTAGAAAAGCATGAGAAGAAAAGAAAGTTAGTTTAAGAACCCAGGCTTCCCTAGTGCTAAATGTACTGTGGAACAGGATTATGAGGCTTTAGCTAAAGATCAGCCACTGTGCAAGCATACACTAGCAAGTCACACTATTACTCAACATGCACCATAGGGTGGGCACCTAGGCCATCTGCTCTTGCTACCAGAAAACTACCAAAGCAAGGCAGGACTCAGAGGGAAGATGAGTGTCAACTGACCTTGAGGGCATGATAAACGTAGCTTGTTTTGCAGAGACTATACTGAAAGCCAAACTGATACTATTTAACCCATGCATAGTAAGAACTGATAAGTAAAGCAATTCAACTAGTTAGGTCTGTTAGGTCTCAGTCTGGAGAACACTGCAAAGGCCTGAACATACCTCGACAGGTTTGTCTCCATCACTAGGAGAACACATGACTCATGCATATGTTAAATTCAGGTTAACATTTACATCAGACAGTGAACCAGACACATCCTTCCCTTACCGGCCACTTACAGGTGCTTGTTAGCTTGAGGACAGCCATGGGTTTTTGGCTGCATGCGTCTTAAAATGGGTGAGCTAGAAAGCCAGTCTGCCTTTCTACTTGGAAGAGCAGAAAGCAGACACATTCCTCTTAGACAGAAATAAAAGGAGGAATTTTCATGCTTTAAGTTATTCCCGGGGTTGTGCACACCTTGGTATCCCCTGTCCTGTTACAATACTGAAGGACTATTCCTAAGCTGGAGTTCTGAGCCATATAAGAGGAGTGATACTTTAGCTGAAGAATAGAAGTACTGTAAGAGTGAGATGTCACTTCAACTTATGCAGTTCATCTAGCAGAGACAACTGTTTTACTATCCAGTTGAAAACAGTTTACTTTAACGGGAGGTAGTCATTTAAATCACCTCCACAAAGAGAGACCAGACTGACAATAGGTAATCAAGTAAAACCAAGTCTTTCACCTACCAAATACTATTGGAGTAGGTTCAGTTACTTGTTCCTCTTCTTTTCTTAGGCTTTCAGAAGCATCAAGTTTATCCACCTACATTGAAGCGAACAGGAGATGTATGAAGGCCTTGTCTAGGAATTGCACCATCATGTGAGGCTTGGCATGCCTGGTACCTTAGCTATCAAGTGTTCCTTTTATTAGTCCAAGTTGGAAACTATGGAAAGTTTGCATATTCCCAGCCAGGTAAGTTGTAAACTGCCCTCACAGCTGCCTATTGCAATAAGCAGTAGCTGTCAAATGCAGCTGAGACCATTACCATCAAGTGAAGCACTTTTGGGGGTCCTGTTCTAGTCAATATTAACACTGACCCAGAAAACAAGCCCATCAAGATTGCAGTTCCAAGCATGATCTCAAATGGGCCTAATCTATACTTATCTATTAACCAGCAATCCCTCTCCCCTTCAATGAGAGCACCAAGGTATTTGCAAATATTCCAGACCCTGATGTGGGGCTACAGCCTAACCTGAGCTGCAGAGTACTGATTTAACCCTATTGGTACTCAGACTCCTTTCAGCCAAAATTCTACATCTCTTATGGAAAGCAATCTAGTAGTATCAACTTTATACAGATCCCAGTGTTGTGCCAAATAAAAGTTCTGTTCATGCTAGAGACATTTGTGAAAGTGATACAGTAATGCAGGAGCCCTGAGCACAACTTTGAATTGGGGTTGTGTGGAGCAATCTGAGAAGGCAACAGTACCTCTCAGGTACTCTCAGGTTTAACAAATTATATCTTCCACAGCAGAACCATTGAGAATAAAGACTGCAAGGCATAAAAATCACACACGTTGACATCTAGATACAGGCAGTACTAAAATCCTGGGTAAACCCACATTTAGCCCAATGCTGTATTTCAGCTGCTCCTCATCCTCCTTTCCCACTGCAAAAGTCATACCTAGTCTGAAAAGTGCTGCAAGAGGGGTCTATTACACTTCAGAGATGTTACCCTGGATTTTTTGAAGTTCGCAACTCAAATTAGTAACCTGAATGGCAGTAAGACTGATTCCTTTATAGCTGTCAGCCTGACAGCTATTCAGGATAACACTAAACACTGGTATTACAAATGCTATCTGTATTACTACCGATCAAAGCAATTGAGAGCTACTGGTTTCAAACTAGTTGTATTGCTCTACTTATGATCTGGGATTCTCCCTCTCTCTTGGATTAGAGACTTTCCTTTTCACTGCCCCTAAAGCATTAAGGAACTTTGACCAGAAGTGAAGTTACTCCCTCTGTTGGAGAAATAACAAGTGCACCGAGAGCAGCACTCTGCAGAAGGGACAAGAGCCAGCTCTCCAGGAAAGCCTAAACATGTGTCTGCTTTGCTGCCTAGAAGTGAAATGTTCAAAAGGTTTCCCAATCAGTGTCATCATACTTGGTGTGCCTGACCCCTTCTAGGATATAGGCTATTCTGTGCTTAAACATCTTTTTATGCATAAAATATAAGTTCTGCAAGATGAGCACATCCTGCTAATAAACTAGTCTATTCTTTTATACTTTTGAAGTTAGTTTTAAGTGACAATTTTAGACATACCACATTTATAAAGCCCATTCTCTAATTCCATGTTTTGCAGTTAATTCAGACTAAATTAGTTTCACTGTAAACCACTTTCACCATGCAGATTTTCCTTCTGGCAAGTTATCCCGTATTTAGTACATGTGATTACTTGTAAATCCAACCAGCAATTTAAAAAACATGATTTTAGACCTAAAGCTCACATGGAAGAGTTCAGATGAACTTGTGTGGCAAGTTTCTCCTCAGTGGAATAGGAGGAAGAGGCGTTTAAGATCTGTGCAAGTAGTTTCATTATACTAATCAGGCAAGAAGTTCACAAAAGCTTTATGCTATTATTCAAGCTGGCCATGCCTGAATGATTACACACTTCAGGAATTCAGTGTAACAAGCAATTTACACTTAGAAAACATCCTGTTACTTGGCGACCATGTTATCTACTTATGAACAACATCCTCCCTGCCACAAGATATTTTCAACATAGCAAACAGGAGCCCAATCAGTCAAGTCTTCCTCCATCACTTGCTTCTGTTTCCCATGAAGAGGAGCAGAGTCTGGTTGGATTTTCAAGTTGCTTGTGAATAGTTATCCTTTTAGCATTAGAAAGTGAACAGGAAATGAGTTAGAGCTAAATTACACTGCTCTTCTGGCAGAAGCTACAGCTAGATTCCTGTAAAAGAAACCTAGGGTATTGAGGGACACAAATGAACACAAAGAGTTTGAAATCAGAGTGTCACCTTATAGAACAGCCCATCAACCTGCAAGAAAATTCAGAGGGGAATACTTAACATGACTTGATCAGAAGCAACCTGAAGCAGTCACTTTTAAATTACTCATTTTAATGAAATTCTCTATAGTGATGTCCTATGAAACCCTAAAGCCTTCTAAAGGAAGGATCTTAGAGCTGTTTGAGACAAGCATTTCAGGACCACTCCTCTCTCAACCGAGAGCTATTGGTGTCAGTATTGTACAGCCAAGACTACATATCTAAAATTCTATTTTCCATCAAAAAAATCATCTTCAGCAGTCTACTCCTACGGCTGATGTAGGAATAGCATGCACTAGTAGCTAACAAAGAAGCTATAGTCTCTGTAACAAGAAAGTACTTTCCTAGTTACACAACAGAAGGAGTGATGCAGGTTGTAGTCTATGGAGCTGCTTATGTCCACTGTTAGAAGTTTAACTAGACCTCTTCCAAGTCAAGATTTACACATTTTGATAGCTAGCCTGAAGTGATTAAACCCACAGAGCTTCATAGAAGACTTCGTCTACAAGAAGCATTCTAACTCTACTCCAAGTAGATGTAGAGAGCTCTGGTTTGCATAATGCTAATCATCCATCAGACTAGAAGTCTCAACTTTTTAGCCTAGGCAATACTCACTTTGGTAAGGTACTCTCTCATCACTTGGATGAAATAAGGCATTGCAAAGTCCATGATGTTATGCCTCCACGCCAACTCAAGGACTACATCTGGGTGCAGCAAGTCGTAACACGTGAAAAGGCATGCTGCAAAGCACTCCTGCTTGCCTTCTTCCAGGAACCACTGAAGCAGCTTCTCAGCTAGCTCTGCATCTTTGGACTCTGCAGCATACTGCATAGCATCCTACGAAAAAGAACAACGGTTAAGCTCAACCCTTGCCTGTCAGCATCTTGTTCTACAGCTTATGTGCAATGCTATTGCTAGCTAGATAAGCCAGGTATTTGACATAGCATGAAGTTAGTCTTGAAAAACACCAGGCATGTTCTTCAGGAGGCAAGCTATAGTATATACACTCAGTTAAGTCCTCGTATTTTGAAGCAACCCCTTATTCAACAGGGTTTCCTTAAGTACTTTAAGTGACCTGATGCATTTTTGATTAGTTCTGTAGCAGAGAAGATAAGCCATCTTCCCACCTACTTCACCATTAGGTACTAAGGATTACCCAGAGCAGAAGAAATTATTGCATCAACTGCTTGCCATGTGGCAATACATGAGTATCTGCCACCTGTCCTACAGAGTAGGCAAATCCTGGCCCATGTGAACTCACTATAGGCTTGAAGACTATACCACTGTAATCATGTTTCATCTGTACCTTTACAAGGACGCAATTCTTCAGTTCTATGGAGGATGTTCTGTACTGATACAGGAGACACTATCTTTGTAGCTCAGACTTTGATAGTCAGGAAGAAAGGCAGCATTAACTCACCTTATACAGACGGTCTTTCTTGCACAGCTCCACACTCTGCTTCCAGCGGTTGTTACCCTTATACAAGTATGCTGCAATACGCCTAAATTCAATTAGTTCATGCTTTTCCAGACGCTGAGCCAACGTTATGTTATCAAAGTTGTCATAGGCATCAATGGAAGCTCTCAAACCCTGTTTGGAAGAGAATTGTTACATGTGCTTCCAGATGGTAGTAGGTGAGAACTACGCTAGAGAAACATCTCAGCGTAGTGCGCAAGCGTTTAGCTTCTGCTAGCTGGATGTTGATGCTATGGCAACATCTTGTTTCCCCTGTGTAGTTCACGCATCTCTCCAAAAGATGATTTTTAAAGCAAGATGTTAGCCTGGTCATACCGACTTCACTTGATGGATCAGAAAGTCTAGTTAACTTTAGAATACAAAGCATGTCTTCTAAATAGCAGCCAATGAGCCAGAAGCAAATCTGTTTCCATAAGTGTTATCATCTGATACTGACCTTTGTGAAGCCTGTTCCAAGAAAAACAACTGTGGCATCTGCTCTGTTTGCAAATCATCAGTATCTCAAGACACCTGCCCGCAAACAGCCCAATTCCACACCCCCTTGTGTGTTGCAAAAGTTATCTTCTGCTCAGGGGAATTATTCAGTGTCAACTAAGGAACAACCAAACTATGGTCTCCTGTTGAAGAAAGAGGAGCCTCCCTCAGGCCTAGCCATGTATTTTGTGGGGCTCACCTGGTAATCTTCCTCCTCTGTTAAAAGGTTGTTTAGAGCTTCATTAACTCCTTTGTTGTTGTGGTTCTGGACTGAACGCAGATAAGGCTTTACTAGAAGTAGCTGATTAACCTGGAATTAAGATGTTTCCAATACAAGATTCAGTATACCAATTCTGACACTTCATATTCCTCAAACAGGTTCCCACTCATAGTAACAAGAGTTTGTGCTTACTGTCAGGACCCTTCAGACCGAGCAGCTTGTATTCCCAGAAATAAACCAGCCTCCTAGACCAGAAATAAACCAGCCTCCTAGACCAGTTATGTTACCTCTTCCAGTGTTTCCCATATCAATCAGGATCAGGCTGTTTTTCAGTCCTTTATACCAGAGGCAAAGCTACCTTAGAGATGTCAACCCTTTTTTCCAGCCAGAGATTTGAGCGTTTAACTTGAGCAAGAGGATTTCTTGTTCATCTACTATCTCCCAAACTCACCTTTGAGAAAAAATTGACTGTCCTGG